>CAUYLG010077787.1:0-43073 GCA_963573385.1 Cacajao melanocephalus
CTCCTCCGCCGGGAATCTCCTAGTCTGTGGGCAACAAAAATTCGTCTGAAAGTGCGGCGTCCACTCGCTCTCTGCGCTTTCACTGGGAGCTACAATCCTGAGCTGTTGTTAATCGGCCATCTTGGATCTCTCTCCTCGAAAGAGTAATTTTAAAGAGGGAATTGATTTCTTCACTTCATGGGCAAGTGCAGAGAAAATTTGGGGCATATTTTTTCTTCCTCATTAGAGAAAGGATTTTCTAGGTGTCATAACTGTTACCTTCAAAGCAGGTCTTTGGCTCTGTTGTGCACTTAACAAGCTGTGTATTTGAGGCTCTTCGCTTTCCCAGCGTCTCCCTTTCTTCTTTAGTTGTCACCTGCTTAGGCACTAGAGCTGCCATGGTGCCCTCTGTCTTTTCAGTGCAGGTGCACCTGCTGCAAATGGACAATGTCATATCCATAATCATATGTCTCATGATTAACAGCAATGATAGCAGTAATGACAGTGCTGTTATTGTTGTTGTTGGTAACAGAGGTATCTGATAACTAGTGCTACAATAATGGTGCATAACAAAGCACTCCACACTCAGTGGCTTCAAATAATAGTTATTTATTCTTACTAACCTGGTGGTGGGTTGCCTGGTAGTGGGTTGTCATAGGCTGAGTGAGGCTGAGTGGTTGTGTACATGGTGCAGATCCAGCTGGATTTAGTAGGTACTGGGGAAGAGTGGGAGTTTTTCTCGTGGCAATGATAGCCACGTAAGAGAGTGAGTCACACTGCAAAACCAATATTGCATCAACTCTGTGCACAACCCATTAGATGAAGCAAGTGACTTGGCCAAGTCTAAACTCAAAGGATGAGGAAGCATAATCTGCCTATTGTGAGAACAAAGGAGGTCAAATGCCCAAGCCTAATATCAATCAAGCAGGTAAGTATATTTATTGTGTAGGAGGGCAGTAGGGGATAGATATTTGGCAAACAGTATTCTATTCTATCACAACCATCTGCCAGATTGGGGCATGTGCAAGGTTCCAACACATTTATTCACTTGCTTATGCATTCAACTAACAATTATTGAGCCCCTACTGTGTGCCAGGCACACAGTAACTGAACACTAACATTATAATAATGAAAATGCAGGGGAAATTAGGGGCCTCTGAATCCTGGAATCCTGCTAGGAGAGCCAACTGAAGCATAATCTGACAGATGAAGAGGTAGATTTAATCCTGGGCTATGGGAAAGGAATAGATTTAAGGTTTTGGAGGTCTATATCTTGGGGTCAGTGAATATAGTTGACATTTTTCATACTTCAAAGACTAAGCTCTTTCTACCAGCCTCTGGCCTTCTGAGAGACACCAGGAAAAATGATCTTGGTCTATAGAGAATATCCACGCCTGTGGTCCTAAGTTCAGAAAAAGACTCAACATAAGTGTATCGGGCAGACTGACTGCACCAGATAAAGAAGGCAAACAGGGCTTTGTCAGATCCGGACATCACTCCTCAGGATTCTGAGGCCCCCAGAGAGATGGCTGCCATTCTAGCAAATTCTAGAATTTGGTGATATTCAGCCCAATAGAATGTGACCTAAGAGTAGCTTCCAGAACTCATGGAAATAGCAGATAGGATAACTAGATATGGAAGAACTAGGCCTTGTCTCTATATTTTCTGTACTTGTGATTGACTCATACATGTAAACCAGGTTTTTATTTGGTCATGACTGATATTTAAAGATGCATTCTAATTGATTCATATACATGTTTCTGGTGGCCATTCTGATTACGTTTTCTAAGAAAGGAATAATGCTAACTAGGAAAATGTTTCATCCACTAGCATCAGTGTAGCACAAAGTGCTAAGACCTATTTCAAAGGGGGAAGCTCTGTTAGAGAATCAAGAGATTGGAAAATAAAACAGTTAGTGAGCTGGGAAGGCAGTTTTCATTGAGTCTGTTGGCAAAGGGATAAAGTAAAGGTTGGTGAGTATTGTTGGATGGCAACAGTCATCATGAAAAATATAATACAAAAAATAAAACTGAGGATGCATTATTTTTTACTGATTTGGACAGTACTGATTAGACAGTAAACTAATTTTCAAAGTTTCACTGGATTGAGGACTAGGAAGTACAGTGTTATCCCCTATGCTTTATGAACATTTGTGTTTCATATGTTTAATTCCATACACATAGTGGCTAAAAAATGCAAATTTATGCAGAATCTGTTATGCCACTTTTTAAAAAAAAAAAGTTTTTTTTTTTAACTATGGCAATGACTTTTAGAGCCATTCCTAAGCCCCTATATAAAGTTTTCTTTTTAAGGAATGTGAATCTATCATTTAAGGTATCTGTAGAGCAAAGAGGTCAGCAAATCCTCAGGTGAGAGAAAAATCTGTCTAACATGTTTTTGTAAATAAAGTGGGTTTTTTTTGTTGTTGTTGTTTTTGTTGTTGTTTGCTTTTTTGAGACAGAATCTCACTCTGTCACCCAGGCTAGGTTTTTTTTTTGTTGTTGTTGTTTTTGTTGTTGTTTGCTTTTTTGAGACAGAATCTCACTCTGTCACCCAGGCTAGAGTGCAGTGGCATGATCTAAGCTCATTGCAACCTCCTTCTCCTGGGCTCAAGTGATACTCCAGCCTCAACCTCCTGAGTAGCTGGGACCATACGCAGTGGCCACCACACCCAGCTAATTATTTTATTTAAGTTTTTAGAGACAGAGTTTCATCATGTTGCCCAGGCTTGTCTCAAACTCCTGGGCTCAAGTGATCTACCTGTCTCGACCTTCCAAAGTGCTAGAATTACAAGTGCTAGCCAGTGCACCCAGCTATAAATAAAGAGTTTTTTGTTGTTTTTTGTTTTCTTTGAGATAGATAGAGTCTTGCCTGGTCATCCAGGTCCCTGCAACTTCCACCTCCTGGATTCAAGTGATTCTCCTGCCTCACTTTCTGAGTAGCTGGTTGTTGGAAAGAGCCTGGCCCCTCCTCCTCTCTCACCATATGATCTCTTACCTGCCAGCTCCCCTGCCTAGTGGAATCTCCTGGAGTCTCTCACCAGAAACACATGCTGGCATGGTGCTTCTTGTATAGCCTGTAGAACCATGAGCCAAATAAATGTCTTTTATTTATAAACTACTCAGCCTCAGGTACAGCCTCTATACAGCGACACAAATGAACTAAGACAGTCACCAAGCCTCTCTTATTCTCCACCTCTTGCTTCTGCCTTCTGCTGTATCAGCTTCATTCTCAAGCAGGCTCTCTCTGCCTGGTAGAAGAGATGACTACTATTATAACTGCACTTATATAGGACCCTTAGATTTTACAGCTACTGAAGGAAAGATATCCTCTTTTTCCCATCATCTATTACATCCCCTATGCCCACTCCACAGGGCTCAGATTGAGCTTGGAGCTCAACTGGACCAGGTGCTGTGCTCAGGAGAGTAAAGGCTCTGCACTAAGCATTTTGTGCTGCATTTTCTTCCTCCAGTAGAAGAGAAGGGCCGTGTTTTTAATAGGCCCAACAGCAGGGGAAGAGGAGTTCCCAACAAAAATCGAAGCAAAATTAAGGATAGCTGAAAAACTTGAGGACAGCCTAGAATTCAATAATTCTTGGCTGGCTTATATTTCTATTATTTTGCCTCTCACTGTGATTTTTTTCCCAGCTGCCTAGTTTTCCATCTTTGTCTGTCCTGCATCTTGCAATTCCTGTTTTTTTTTTTCTTTCTATTATTGCAGTTGACCCTTAAACAATGTGAAAGTTAGGGGCACTGACCCCCCCATGCAATAAAAAATCCGTGTGTAAATTTTGGCTTTCCAAAAACTTAACTGCTAATAGCCTACTATTGACCAGAAGCCTTACTGACAACATACAGTTGATTAATACATATTTTATATGTTTTATGTATTATATACTGTATTATACAATAAAGTAAACTAGAAAAAAGAAAATGTAATTAAGAAAATCATAAGGAAGAGAAAATATATTTGCTATTTATTAATTAGAAGTGGATCATTACACTAGTCTTAATCCTCATTGTTCTCACATTGGGTAGACTAAAGAGGAGGAGGAAGAGAATGAGTTGTTCTTGCTGTCTCAGGGATGGGAGAGGAGAAGAGATGCAGGAGGTGGAAAGGGAGGTAGAGAGGTAGGCAAATTTGGTGTAACTTTTATTGAAAAAAAATCCACGTCTAAGTGGACCTGAGCAGTTCAAATTTATTTTGTTCAAGGGCCAACTGTCATTGGCTCCATACTGTTCAGAACCTATATTTTCTCACTCCCTCCAAGTTCACTTATAGAAGACCACTGCATAGTCCAGATGGTAATGTGCACATGCAGTATTTGAGAGCCAAAGAAACTCAGTATGATATAGTAAAAACCATTTAAAACTTAATATCAGGCAATACTCTCCAACCATTCCTCACCATACTGAATTTTTTTCTAAACCCATGTTCCACTCAAGCACCAACTCCATACCATATTCTTGGTCAATTCTTCCCCTTAACACTTTTCCTCTCACTAAACTTCAGACTCTAATATTCCAGAGTTCATGACATTTTGTCCCTATAAAATTTTCACTTTCCATACTTTACCTCAAATTATGTCCTCAAGCAATTCATACCCTCAAAAACTTTTAAGGAACTTAGTGAAGCAAAATGCATCCTGGAAAGGTCATCAACCTTATAATACCAACACAAGTTGTCACAATGGTTGTAGTAGTTACGCTAACATAGATTTCACCACCCGAATAAACTCTGAGAGAGAAAGAGAAAGAAAGAGAGATAGGGGCCGGGGAGGGTTTTACCTGCCTCCACATGTGTATTATTCTTACTGTTCAGAAATTACAGCTTTCATAAATGGTCTTTTCTATGAAGAAACTCTTTACTGAATCATTCATAAAGCACATGTGGTCAAAGTCTGGTGTCATTTGCCTTTCTTTTGCAATGAGAAGAATATGTCTCAGGTGGCTACTGGCCCAAGAAGGTGAGAAATATGTGGAAAAGTCAGGAATTGAAGCCACAATCTAGAGCCAAGTCCAAGAATCTAGAAACAGCACAATCTAGATCAACCAAAGCATGTTTGTCTCCTACAGAGTGAGAATAATGTTTATTATTGTAAACTCTGAAACTTTCAAGGATGCCTGTTACACAGCGTTACTGTAGCAGCAGCTGACTGATACATGTAGACTGAGAATCAAACCCTGTTCACATCCACAGATGTGATCTTTGCTTTATCACTCCTTCTGACCTCTAAGGGTACTTATTTTTGTTTTAGCGTATTTAGGCATTTTTTTCTCTTTCTCCTTTGAGAATGACAGTTTCTAAAAGACAGAACATTTATCACTCTTGTGTCCCCTAAATCTCTAGAATAAATCTTTGTACCTAGTTGCTGTTCAATGGAGATTTTTGGTGAAAGATAAATTTGAGCCTCAGGTTCGTGATGGCCATAGATGGAAATTATGTCCTGATTACTTGCTAGTAAATAAATATCACTGGTTCCAGGTAAGACCAAGTGAGATTTAGGAACGGATTTGCACAAACTCATCTTCCTAATAATGACAAAGCTTAGACAACAGAAGTATGAGGTGAACTACAGTGATTTGCTTGTACCACTAATGCCTAACCATTACTTCACCTTAGTGTATGATGAGATATATTTTTGGATTCATCTAAAAGGCTTTGTAATTATAAGTGACTGCCTTAATATGAATATAGTCTACAGATACTGCTCTACTCTTCGCCTTCCCCAAATAAGCCATTCTGTCTGTTGAGAAAATTAGGGAATATTATTCTCTCTGTTACTTAATTCTTTTCATTTCTGGGTTTCAGTCAGATAGGATTCCTTAAAATGGACAAAAAGCAGGACATTCTGGTGTGTATTATGCTGCTATGCCTGTGTTGCTCTGGGACTTCTGGTGGTATTTAACTGTGCTAACAAAAACATACTTCAAACTATAAAAATGGGAAAGAAAAATAGAAAAGAACACTTTGGTACCTCATTTATCCTCAGAGCAATACAAGAATAAAATATTCAGCACATCAAGGTGAAAATATTGTAGGTCAAAGATAGGTGGGGGTGGAGTGCCTAAAAAAGGTCAACCCACCCAGAACATTGCGTGATGATTATTTGTCTTGAGTCCGAAAAAAACTTTGGCTGCTTTTAGTTAAATGGCAGTAAAAATAGGGAAGGCTATTTTAGACAAAGAGGTTCAAAATAGGGCTGTGATCATCTTTTGTCACATGATACCGGAGAACAGATGTGGAACTCTCCAGTATGTTCAAACAATTTCTGCCTTGGCAAAACCAAACAACATGGTAGGGCCTCAGAAGAAAGAGAGGATGAGCTCGTTTTACCATTCATCCAACCGTGGAATAATAGGAGATTAAAAGTGTCCTGGTTATGCCTAGGTGAAGGCTTCTTACAAAGCCCCCTAGTGACTTCCATTTGCAGGACAGGGTCAAGAAAATATCACTGTGACCCTTTATGTGACTTATAGCCCTTATACTCTGTTCAGAGTCTTCAAGGATGGAGTTTGGTTTTGGAAACATGATGAGTTTTTAAGGCAGAGATTGTACACATTTCAAAGATGCCCCCTGAAATTGTCAAAGCATCTTAGTGCAGGCTGGCTGGTCTACCTCCCTGTGGTACTACAAGATGATTCATCTCAATAATTCCACCAGAGACCGGCTTCTGACCTTCAGCCTTACAGAACCAGAAGTTCACTCTTACTGGCGACTGTTAGGGAATATTAATCACAGAGATATTGAACCATCCAAACCTTTTTGCAAATGTACAGATTTATGGAGAGGAACTGGAGCAGTCAGGAAGATTAAATATTCATGTTTGCCTAACCAGTACATCTTAAAATCTCTGATTCATTTATGCCATTTTTTCAGCAAACATTCACCAAGTGTCTGCTATGTGCCAGGCACGCAGGAGGCCATGCTAGAAGCTGGGTGTCGTAGTAAACAAAACAGACTGACTCGTATCCTTAGGAAGCTAATATCCTAGAAAGTTGGGCAAGTCGATAAACACATAGTTTTAGATAGTGAAAACCGCTAAAAGTAATTTAAAAGACAATTATGAGAGTGAATGGGGGTGAGGATGGGGGATTGCTACCTGTGATTCTTGATGATGTCAGTCTGTCTGATTTCATTTGTTCCTGAGGACCAGCTCTAATCCTAGTCGCAGTCTGATTATGTACAGAGCCTGTAAATACCCTTGCTTGCATAAGCTAGTGCCAGTTACGTTTCTATCATTTCTAGCCGGGGCCTTAAAATGCACCTCAGAATTAATAAAGTAAAATCTGAACTCTTCAGCCTGGCATTCCAGGGTCCTCTCCATCTAGTCCCAGATGACATTTGTAGCCCTGATTCCTACTGCACTGCCAAAGCACTGTCCACTCTGCCTGTACGTGGTCCTAACACAGCTTATCTTCTCCCAAGCCTTCCTTATATAGAAGAACAGAGGAAGTGGCTTGGAAACTTCTATTGGTTCCCTCCAGGGTGCTTCCCAGTGTCTACAATTCTCCCTGCTCCAATCCCTCTGACCGATGTCCACCTGTCAAATGTCCACCTGTGCCTCAAGGCCCTATTCACATCATTCTTCCTCCAGGAACACTTCAAATTCTTTAGCTAAAATTAGTCTCCCACTTTTCATCACATGTTGAATCTCTTTCAGAGCATTTAATAAAATTTACCTTGCAATAATAGTTTCTTAGATTATGGGTCTAATTGAACCATAAGAATATGAGTCCCTGAAGGATAGTATCTCTGTCTTTGTATCATCCTAAATGCTTGGTGATGCAAATTAAATTCATCTCTCTAGTACTCTCCTAGAAGTTATAAAGTGTTGTATAGAGTTAGGGATACCAAAAGCTATAGCAACCACATACTGTGTGCTTACTTGGCATCATGCATGGTGCTAAGTGCTTTAGATATAACATGCAATCCTTGTTTTGGCTAAGCTTCTCTTACAGGAAACCCTTGAAGTGTTGGTGGCTTAATATGGTAGTTGATTTCTTGCATATTCATGAGTACATAATGGGAATTTGATTGATGAATCTCTTCTTCAAAATGACTGAAAGACCAGGGTGCTTTCTACTTTCCAGTCTGTGAATCCCTACAATCTAAAGTCACTTGCTGTATCTTTTACATCAAGAGGCTTGTTGTGTGAGCCTCATGTGGAGGTTCCTGTGGGCCAGGCCTAGAGGTGGTGGATATCGCTATCATCCACAGTCTGTTGGTTAGGACTTAATCACACGACCCCATTCACATGGAAAGAGATCTGGGAAACATGATCTGCTACCTTCTGCTCATTCTGCTACATTTTTCAGATTATAAGATATGGTTCTCATGTCAGTCTCCCACTACTGAGCAAACACATTAATCCATCTGGGGTCTCTCTCCAAGCCTCTCGTTCTTTCCCAGTATACCTGTTGTCTCTGAGCATATAGCAGAACCCATTATCCCACGTGTGATTGGATCTACATCCTTTCTCATGAACTCCTCTGGGGCTTGACACATCCAAACCCACAGCATATGCTTTTGTGGCTTATACTTGGAAGGCCATGATGTTTAACAGCTGTGGATCTGCTTCTCATCTTAAATAGAGGCAATGTAGTAGTTGGGGGGGGGTCATTTGATGCAAGGTCTCATCTGGGGAAATGATTGGGAAGTAGAGGCAGAGGAAGAAAGTGGGAGAATGAGTCTCTCTTTCTTTTCCACCATGAAATGTAGCTCAGCCAATATTGAAGAGTAAGAATAGAGAAATAAAATGGATACAGTTCAGCCCATTGCTTGTCATTGCAATTCTAAGAAAGAGAACTGGAATTAGGAATCACTACTGGCTCTTAACTTTCATATACTTCCATCAGTGGATTTATTACCTTTTTCTGAGAACATCCTCTGTGTCCTCATGTTCTGTGCTGTGGAAAATTCTGAGAGCCTTTTATTAGCTAATATCTCTGCTGACAGTCCATCTGGGGAGGTGAAGCATCCACACAGAAATGACGACAGGTGACAGGTCACAGCTGAGAGTGTTTTTGGCAGTCAGGGAAGGAAGTGACTATGTGGACTGAAGCAGCCAGCAAAGGCTTCCTGGAGGAAGGAGAGCTTACTTTGAAACTGGGGAGATGGGATGAGATTCTAACAAGTGAAGAAGGAACGGCAGGGTGTTTCTGACCAAAATCAAAGCCTGAAGAGTCACTGGGGATGAGGGCACACAGGTGCAGCCAGGGATCAGGCAGGATGGAGATGAGACTGGCCTGACTGCAGCTTTGGGGTAAGCTGTGGGATGGAAGGGGTCAGATTACAAAGTGCCTTTGGAAGGCAAGGGGAGATTCAACATCTGTGTGGAGGTTACACTGCTTTGCTTTTTAGTGAGGGCTTACTCTTCCCTGACAGACTAGAAATGAATACCAAGGGGGCAGCTATAAAGCTCTGGCTTGTTCAGGCCTTGGTGGACCTTGAAAGGCCAGCATTTACAGCATTTAAGAAGGGATATCCATCCCGTTACTCGTATAACCTTCATCCTTACTCTGAGCACCATCACCACCACCCCGCCACTCCCACAGACAACACATTCCTCCAATTCCCAGTCCTCAGAGTGTTCATGCGTGAGGTGCAATCCTAAGGAACAGGTTCTGAAAAGGGACTAAGCTTGAACATATGTCCATCCAATTGAATGAGTGCAGAGCTTAATTAAATTTGATTTAACAAAATAATGAGCTATGACACCTCTTGCCTTTTTGCAGCTCTGGTAGTGCATACTGCTACTATCAGGCACCAGGGTGATGCTGAGATGCACCTCCTTCAGTATCCTTTAGATCCCTTTGCTAATTTAGATCACACTGGCTTCAAGAAGCATAAATAGACCTTTGGAACTGTGCAAAAGGAGACCGGGGTTGATGTGGGCAGGCTTTGTGCCCCCACACTGGCCAGCCATGAAATGTGGCTACCTCTAGGAGAAGGAGTAACCTTGGGCAAGGCTACTCCTCTGGTCAAGGGCAATTCCTGGGTAGCGTTGCAGGTGAAGACTGAAAACTCTGGATCTGAAAGGAGATTGGTGTAGAACAGTGGGTGTAGAACAGTGGTGCAGAACAGCACCCACTGCTGTTCTATTGGCAAAAAGAGACACATAGGTTTGGACCTGTTTTGTCAGTTCCTCAGAAAGCCTGGAAGTACCTGAGAATGTACATCCCCCAGGGGCAGCCCTTAACCAATGACTGATATAAACACCCTGGCTTACTTCAACCCCTATAGGGACAATTCCAAGGTGTGACCCACACTGTGTCCAGAGTTCCCCTGTAGGACTGAACCATATCGCCTTCCATTGGAGGGATATTCATCTGATATCCCACCCTTACATGGTCTCCTTCTTTTCTGGGTCCCACGTCCCTACTCCAATAGCTACTAGGTTCTTCTGGAAATGCTTCATAATAAATCACTCTCTCCTGAGTTCTCAACTCAATTTTGTCTGCAGGGGGAAACCAAGACAACCAACTTTGTGCTTCTTGGGTGTTTTTTTTCTTTTTTTTTTGATACCGAGTCTCACTCTGTCACCCAGGCTGGAGTGCAGTGGTGCAATTCTGCCTGCCTCTGCCTCCTGGGTTCAAGCAACTCTTGTGCCTCAGCCTCCTGAGTAGCTAGGACTTTTTTTTTTTTTAGTAGAAACACAGTTTCTCATTGTTGGCCAGGCTGGCCTTGAACTCTTGGCCTCAAGTGATCTTTCCTCCTTAGCCTCTCAAAGTGCTAGGATTATAGGTGTAAGCCACGGTGCTCAGCCACCCCTTGGATATATTATTAAACCTCTATGAGTCTCTGTTTCCTTATCTGCAAAATAAGCATAACAATCACAATTAATTTGTAGAGTGGTCAAAACTATAAGAAAGTGCCTTGTATAAAGTAGGTGCTGAATAGAGACAGCTATTCTTGGTGATGGAGTAACACATGTCGTTGGAGAGAACAGCACCTCCAGATGGCGCATCATTTTGGCTGACAAGGGACAGGCTTGCACCCCTAGAATTGGATGTGAAACTCTTCCTGATTCCACCGCCTCGCCACTCCTTGTTCAGCTTCAGTCACAAACATCGGCCTCAAATAGATTGCCAGCAAGGGACTCATAACACTGCCTACATTTTTTTTAAGTGGGAAAGGAGGAAATCCCTAAAGGAAAGATTCTGAGTGTTCTTTTGAGTTTCTGTATATTGAGTATCCCAATTAGCTTCTCCTTATAGAGTACCTCTTGAACTAATTAAATTAACTTGAGATGAAATTTTGGCTCATTTTCACATGCCACTCAAGTGGAAGTGCCTGATATTTAAGAATGCAAATGTCACACACAAAAAATTTAACCATGTTGTTGACTGGGAATCTTGGTGGGGGAAAGCAGAAGTGGGTCCCTCTGGGGTTGCCTCTCTCCTGGATCCAGCTCTCCTGTCTCCTCACTGTTGAGGGCCCATTGCTCTACCCACATGGCAGAGTGGTGACAAGGAACCTCCTGGGGTTCAGGCTCTACAGCACCATACTGAGCTGCGGTCCTCAGACTCAGCTGCCTAGACTTGAACTTGCCAAGGTGGCTCTGCTCCATTGGTTGTGGCTGCCTGAAGAACTATTTTAAGAATTCTGAGTTCCATTTTGGCTTCAGTGAAAAAGAATGCAGAGATATTTATGTGAACCCCGATACTTGAGACAGGCCTCAGTCAATTTAGGAAGTTTATTTTGCCAAAGTTAAGGATGCATGCCTGTAACATGGCCTCTGAAGGTCCTGACAATATGTGCCCAAGGTGGTCCTAGCACAGCTTGGTTTTATACATTTTAGGGAGACATGAGACATCAGTCAATATATGTAAGATAAACATGAGTTGGTTGGGAAAGGTGGGACATCTTGAAGCAAAGGCAGGACAACTCAAAGTGGGGAGGGGGCTTCCAGGTCATAGGTAACTAAGAGAGAGATGGTTGTATTCTTTTGAGTTTCTGATTAGCCTTTCTGAAGGAGGCAATAGATATGCATTTATCCTCAGATGACTTTAAATCGCATGGAAGGCAGATTTGCCCTAAGCAGTTCTCAGCTTGACTATTCCCTTTAGCTTAGTGATTTTGGGGCCCCAAGACTTATTTTCCTTTCACAGTTAGCAATGACTGTCATGGATATTGGATAGGAGATTGGGCCATGTGTTTGTAAGTCTGACTTAGAGTTCCATGTTTCTGCAGAGATTCCACAGATACGTCAGATTTTCCATGGGTACAATTATCTTAACACTGTTATATATTACTATATTATATGCTAGATATTAGATTATATATATGTAAGTTGATGTATATATGTCATTATCAATGATGTATATTATATTTTATATATGTAATTTAGAATATATGAATGCATATGATAATGTATATATGCATATTAGAATCACAAAAAGCAGGAATGTGAGTAATGCCATTAATCAGTATTCCTTTAACTTCTTCCAAGTCCCCATTCTCAAGACTAATTCTATTATCACCTAAAATTATCTTTACTTACAAACTAGATTACCTTTAACAAATTATTCCATTTTTCTTTGACTTGGTTTCCCCATCCATTAAGTGAAGGTAATGAAAGGATCCACTGCCTAGGGCTGCTATGAGAACCAAATGAGTTATGAATGAACAACACTTAGAACAGTGCCTGATATAGAACTAGGTTGAGATGTATTAGCTGTTATAATATTAAAATTGTATTATTGTTTATGAAACACCCACTGTTTGCCATCAGCTAATGTCTGCAGAGGCTGTTTTTAGATCTCTAAGGTTATCAACTTATCTTATTTTTCAATCAGAAGCAGGAAAAAAACATTTGAATTTTCATGTCAGCACTGCTGATTTCCTGCTGAAGTTTCCAGGCCATGGAAACCCCAGGGAGGAGGCTGCTTCTTGTATAACCGTGAGACCAAGTAAGAGAACTGACACAGACATAGTCTAAGGATTTTAGTATAAGGCCTGGAAGATGAATTTAAGAGCTTAATTTCTTTTTCCCTCTTACCAGCATGTGAAAACTAAATTTAAAGATAAATTTTTAATAGCTAAATATATATATTATATATAAACACATATATAAAGTAGCTAAATATATTTAATAGCTAAAAACTATTAAATATGTAAATATATATTATTTTAAAATAATTTAGCTATTAAAGCATATAAAACATATTAGCTATAAAATTATATATATTTTAGCTATTTAAAATGTATATAAATATATTTTTAGCTGTTAAAATATATTTAAAATATATCTTTAAATTTAGTTTTCATGTTTTTATTTATAGGGATCATTGTTGATATAACTTCATTTTTGCAAAACAGCATAGAGTAATAAAAACAGCAAGAATTTTGGTGTCAGACAGAATTGGATTTGAATCCTGGACTTACTATGAGATGTCTGTGAAACTGAGAGCTAAGTTACTTTGCCATGCCAAGCCTGTTTCTTGAGCCGTAGAAGTGAATACTAGCTGTCTCCTGCCAATCATGGGTCTCTGCATGGTGGTGGTATGAATCCTACTGTTTGGGGGAGGGTTGTGCTTCACAGTGGTATTTCTGAGATTTTGCAAATTTCTGAAATGCCTTCTGAATCCTTACAAAAGAAATTAAGTTGTATCTAGATGATCTCAAATATAATATTCTACTGAAAGCCTTTGAGCATTGAAAAACCTGTGTAGGTAAATACAATAATTTTGTTCAGATTACAGGATCATTCCCAACCCATGACAGGCCTCCATTGCCTGTGCTCATTGATTACTGGAAAACAGAATCCCTTTCCCCACAGAAGCACTATTATGTATGAATTAGTTGCCTGGATTCAGCCCACAAATGCCCATTCAACACATAAGCCCCTTGGAATATAGAGTGTAAGACTTAACTACGCTGGGTTTATATAATTTTCAATGTACTTGGATTTACTTCTAGCTGCCACTTACTAACTTGGGGATCTTATCTATGCCTTGGTTTGCTCATTTGTCAAATCAAAATGAAAATGCTTTCTTCATGGGGTTACTGGAGAAGATTAAGCCACATCTGGCCCACAATAACTGCTCAAGCAATAGTGGTTGTGCCTACTCTTCAATTATTTTTGTTTTTCTTATTTGAACCAAATACATCCATATTTTTGTGGAAAACGTATAAGGAGAATTTCAACCTTTGATTTCAGGAATCCATCTCCCTTCCCTGGGTTGCTCTGATACCAGTATTTCCCCAGATCTAATCTCTGCTGGTGGCTCCCACAATCTGGGGGAATGTCCCAGGAATATCAACTTTGGGAAAGGAGTAAAAGGAAAGTCTGAGGACTTCAGGATGTGGAAGTCATAGATGGCTTAGCTAGGTAGCAAGTTGCATTGGGTTGAATCTCAGCACCTGGAAGCTTTGCATCACTGTCTTTCTCCTTCACCACTCTGGAGAGTGAAGACTGGTCGTTGTTCTCCCTGCTCCTCCACTGGTATTTTTCTCTGTCGATAATCTCAGTGTTCCCCTCTACTCTCCTGCTAGTCATGCAAACACTAGCGTCTTTCAAGATTTCTTTATTTTTATTTTCTTTATTTTAATTAATTAATTAATTATTCTAAAGATAGGGTCTACCTCTGTCACCCAGGCTGGAGTGCAGTGGTATGATTATGGCTCACTCTGGCCTCAAACTCCTGGGCTCAAGTGATCCTCCAGCTTCAGTCTCCTGTCTAGATTTTTTTAAATGGTTTTATTTCACATTAAAATATTTACAACTTTATTTTTAAGTTTACAAATGACGTTTGGACAAATGTGTAGAATTGTGTAAACACCACCAAAATCAAGATGCAGAACATTCTTCTCCAAGGGTCCCCCACATTACCCTTTTGCAATCCTCTTAGTGTTTTATGCTCCTGAGGAGAAAAAAAACAAAACAAAACAACAAAAAACCTCACAGGTAGAGGGTAATTAATTTTCTCTGGCTACTCACGTTTTACTCTCCTCCCCTTGCAGAAAAAGCCTTTTGAGAAAGACAGAGTCCCTTAGGAGATGCCAATGAACCATAGCAGAATGTAATGCATGTGTCCATCACTTTCTAGGTTCTCCAAGATTTCTCAGGGAACCAGAGCTAGGGTGGGTGCTCCAAGGCAATGGGCCCCTAAAGGCAAGGGGCTAAGATGGATCACAAAGACCACTGGGGCTCAGTTTAAGGGAGCCAGTGGTACCAAAAACAAAACCTCAGCATTTTTCTCCTGGAATCTTACATACACGCCTGTCATGAAAAACCCTGGTCTGTGACACAATGAGCAGAAAAGCGGAGACTGGCTCAGTGCTGAAAAACCAGGAATGAAAGAGGGGAAGGAAAAAGGAGGGGAAGGGCAAGATGAGGTGGATGAACTGGAAGGCAGCGTTTCAAGGTTGTTTTCTGAAAGGACTTCTATCAGGACCCTGCCATGTTTGAATGTGTTAGAAGATGTAGCCCTCATCTCATTCTGCAGCCCTGCGCCCATACCTGGGTGAGGGGAGGATGACCGGGGTCTATGTCTTTGACCTCCTCAGCCAGGGTATCCCTGAGCAGGGCCCAACCTGTACACCCTTTCCGTGAGACTCTGATTTACAGGAATCAGGAGTAAGTGTTCAATTAATCATTCCTCAATTACCCGGCATTGCAGACCTTTTGCTGAATAAAAAATTATTTGTGGAAAATGCATCAGCTTCAGCTATCAAACTTTTTGGCAGAAATATTAAAAATACAGAAAAAATTTTCCATTAGGACACTGGCTGTCCATATTTCTCAATGAGATCTTATTATTGAACGAGAGGTAAATGCTTGTACTTCAGTTGCTAGCAGCAATTCTCTGCCTTTCTGTTTCAAATTTCAGTAAAAAATCTCAAATGTCAAAATGTATGTCACCCTCTAAATAAAATTTTATACCAGAAAATGGGAGGCATGTTGCTGCTGAATCATTTGATGGCATGTCTGACAGGAATACTGATGCCTTGAATGAGCAGGCTGATGAAGACTGAGGGGGGAAGTGGGAATACTTTGCCAGGCATGAGATTTGAGATTTGTGTCTGGCAGTGTTGAATTTCCTCACTTGCTCTTGTACCACCTGCGACAAAATCACACTCTGGATCAGAGTTCCTGTGTGTATGTCATCTTTGTCATCTTTGTCCTGGTGCAACATCCTTCAGCTGGGAACATGGGCCAATATTTTATTATCCAGAAGCCTTGAGAGGGGTTTTAAAAATGATAATTTCACTTTTTTTGGTGTGCGTAGCTTCATGACAGCTAAAATTTGGGGACATATAAAAGCCACTTAATGCACAAATCCAACCAGTTGAGGAATTGAATATGCATACCTATGACACAGAGCAAACATTTTTCTTTTAGAGTTCCACAGCAATGCGGATTCTTCCCTGGTTGTTAGCAGGTAATCAAGCTTAGTGGAAAGAGGCCAGACTTTGGATCTGGGTTCAAATCCATTCCTCCTCTGCCCCTTACTCTTCTCACAGCCTTAGAAAAAACCTTAGGAAAAAAGTCTCAGCTTTGTCTTTTGTAAAATAAGTATAAAAGTATCTATTTCATAAGAAGAAGGATTCAAGACAACGTATGCAAATGTACTTAGCATGGCACCTGGAATATAGCAAGTATTCAATGAATTCTAGTCCTTTTTCTTTAATTGTCTGATATTTTTAGGCAAGGACTGCTATACGTCAGTAAATATTAAGGAAGATGACTGTATATAACCTATTATAAAGTGGACATAGCAAAAGATGAGTAAAACCAACTGTGATAATCATATTTAGCTGTTCATCAGATACTTTGGAGTCTATTTTTGCAGATACAGGGTAGGATTATATTTTGCCATATCATTTTAAGTTAGATGTAGCCATGTGGCTTAATTTGACCAATGAAGTTTGACATGTCATATGAGGAAAGGTTGAAGAAGCAATATGTAATTTGCCATGTCCTCTTCCCACTGGCTTAGCCATTGTGGGAGCGCACAGCTAGAGCAGCAGCAGTAAGCACAGCCTACCTACTGACCACCAGTAGTGAGTGAGAAAAAACTTCTAGTGTAAACCCACTGATATTTGGGGGTTGTTTGTTATCACAGCATAACCCAGCTTATCCTGACTGATATAACAAGGAACTGTTTAGTTAGATTCATTGGTTTTTATCCTGCTCTCTCCACCTCCCCCAGTAATAAGAACATTATACAGAAGTGTTAGAAGAGTGGTTGTGCTAGATTTCACCATAGCAATAATTTAGAAAGTTTGGGGAACTGTTATATTTTTATTATGGCTTAATTAAAGGCTGTGGCTATTTTGGAAAAGTTCCTATCTCACCAGTGATGATGCCGAGGATGAAAATTTTCATCAATCCCATTCATTGCTACAGAGCTACAGAGTCCAATATGGCAGTCACTAGTCTTGTATGGCTATTACACTTAAATTAAATGAAATCAAAGATTCAATTCCTTACACTAGTGACATTTCTTGTGCTCAATAGTCTCATGTAGATAGCACAAATATAGAACATTTGAATCCTTGTAGAATATCTATTGGACATTCCATATAGACACAATAAAAATGCACTCAATGTATATAAAGTTCTACACAACTGAAGCATTCCTTCTAAACAGATGCTCACCTCTTAAGCCCTCTTTCACAGAAATTGGCTACTGAACCTTATTCTCTAGTCCAACACCCTTAAAATGCAAAGGAAGAGAAGATTGCCTCAGGCTTCCCAGAAAACATTCACTCAATGCAACCGCTGCCTGAAGTGCTAGCGTAATAACCAGTATTACTGGCCGATGTTTGAGATTAGGGAACTGATAAGCATTGTCTGTTTACAAAGCAGAGGCAATTTGAGCTGCAGTGAAACAAAGGTGAGGCTGGATAATACTTACTTAACAAATGGCCTTTCCCATCAGGCAAGTATTGTTCTCTTTTTATAGAAAAATTTACATGGCCTGTGAATTGAATAATCCTTTCCCCAGACAAAACTAAGTAGGCTAATGATCTCTCTCAGTTAACATTAAACTTAGGAGTCAATACGGGTATGTTAGTTAGGATATCCTTTATCATGCTGCTATAACAAACAACTTCAGGGGCTCAGTGCCTAAGACAACAAAAATTTATTTCACATTCATGCAAGTCCTCTGGGGGTTCAGGTGATTGTTCAGAGCAGTTATTCTCCATTTTCCACAATCCAGAATGCCTTCCATTTCATCTTGAATCCTCCTTCCTAATTGCTGACCCAAGAAAGGAGTGCTGGAATGTCCCACACCATCATATAAGTGCTCTAGCATGAAAGTAACATGTGCCACTTCTCCTCAAAGCCTATTGGCTGGCATTAGACACATGGCCTTGCCCATATGAAGGGCACTATCCTCCATGAACCCCAAGGGAGAAGATGACTGGACCATAGGCGAATATTAGAAGCCTTTAACACAGAGTGGGAACTGTACTTTTAACCAAATTCATTAAATGTGCAGGTCTGATGGCTGATGTTTTTCAGAACAATTTTAGAATGTTTGTAATGAAATCAGGTTACCATAATTTCAAAACATTCTGCCAGCTCATGAGATAAGTAAATGTTGAATGCTGTGCTTTCATGAGCCTGAGTTTTCATTTCTGGACCAAACTCTCACCCATATTCTTTGAAGCAGAAAAAGAAAAAAGTGCCATAGCCTGTGACTTTAACCAAGTTACTTCCCTTTCCTGTTAAGATATAAAATAAGATGGCCAGATTAGATTATTCTTTGTCCCTTTCCAACACTGTTTTGGTTTCTATAGATTTTCTTTTCTTTTTTTTTTTTTTTTGAGACAGAGTCTTGGTCTGTTGCTTAGGCTAGAGTGCAGTGGCATGATCTCAGGGCAACCTCCACCTCCCAGGTTCAAGTGATTCTCCTGCCTCAGCCTCCCGAGTAGCTGGGATTACATGTGCACACAACCATCACCCTGCTGATTTTTATATTTTTAGTAGAGATGGGGTTTCATCATGTTGGCCAGGCTGGTCTTGAACTCCTGAACTCAGGTGATCCGCCCACCTTGGCCTCCCAAAGTTCTGAGATTACAGGCATAAGTCACTGCGCCTGGCCTTTATTTTTATTTTTAAATCTTTTTTAAAGATCAAAATTGATATTAGGCATCATTTTTTTAAAGTCAGGTCTATTGACACATATTTACATATTATAAAATTTTCTCTTTTGAGGTGTATAGTTCTAAACACTTTTACAAAGATATACAGTTGTGGAATCACAATTATAATGTAGAAGACATCTCACAAATTGTTTCTTTTACCTCACTGTGGTCAATCTCCTTTTCTCATTCTAGTTTCTGACAAACTGATTATGATTTCTACCCTTATAGTTTTGACTTTTCTACTTTGTCAAACAGATGGAACCACAGAGTATGTAATCTTTTGGGTCTGGCTTTTGTCCCTTAGCGATTATTCTTGAGATTACCCTGTTGCTGCATGCACCAGTAATTTTTGTCTTTGAGTAGCTCTCATTGTACCACAATTCATTTGTCCATGTACCATTGATAGACATTTGAGCTGTTTCCAGTTTGGCAGCATAAATGTTTTTAAGAGGAGAATTGAAATATTCCATTGTTTGGAGGATGGCTGGGTTAGGAAAAGGACAATAAATTGGGGCAGTGGCTGTGGGTGAGGAGATGCATGTTAGGAAAACTGAAGCCCATCTCTATCTTAGGTATGTGAAGGTTTCTATGTAAAGAAAATTTGAGGTTTACATGACCACTGAAAATAGGGGGGCAGGGAACAGAAGTCATGATGGAGACCTTGTGATCTCAGCTTGCAGCTCTGATCCAAGTGGCTCTCAAGAGTTCACTTGGAAGCTTCTGTGAATTCCTTGAGTCTCTGGGAAGTTCCTACAAGTATCTCAACCTATAAAAGTGGTTCTCAATATGTGGCTGCATCAGCATTGACTGCTAAATTGTTACAAATTCATTTTCTCAGGCTCTGCCTTAGACATCCCAAATCATACCCTGGTTCATAGACCCTGCCAATCTATATTTTAAAAAGTCTTTGGGGGGTATTTTGATGCATACTAGATAGAGAACCACAGGGCTATAGCATAAGTACAGGGTGTCCCCAATACACCCACCCAAGAGCTAATTCAATGTTTGTTTTTACCTACGAATCTGCATGCAAATCTCACACAAGCGCCTCTCATTAACAAAGTCTAATCAGGAAACTTATGGGGGGAAGGGATTATGGGAAAGTTTAGTTCTTAGCTTCTCTACTGAAATTCAGAGGAGGCTCAGGAAGGGTCAAAGCGATGGTAAGTTGATAATGAATGACCTAGTACAATATGAGAATGTCGACAGGATTTTTGAATAATAGATGTTGGAGATGAATAACAGCAAGGTTTCTGCAGCTGCTTCCAGCTCTAAAACCAGTTAATCACCTTGTTTCCTTCTGTTGCCTAGTTAGGAAATGCCTCATTGAATTTTGTCTAAATGTTCTTGGTTCATCTATAGTAGATTTAGTGGCTCCTCTTGTTCTATTTCCAATTTCTGAAGCAATTATGCCATCTTCTTTTCCCAAGCATAGACTAGGTTGCTATTTCCAACTAAGATGGTTTCTTCCCCATATGTGTAAAATTTAGTCACAGTATATCTATATTTTTTCTGCTTGATATTTTAAGCTAAAGAGAAAAGTAAATAATATTTAAGGAACTTGTAAACCAAGTGTGTAACCATTTTGCACAATTCATGGTTTTATTTAATGAGCTTCAGTACCATAGGATGAAAGTTGTTCCCAAAGGGCCTCAATCAACCAGACTATTGAACAGAAATGCAGAATGTAAATTGGTTTTTAACTAAAATCATACTGCTATTACTTTTTATGGAACCCATAATTTCTGGTAGAGAGCAGGCATATAGAAAACCATTATTATGAAAATGCCTTCCGGGATTCTACCAACTGCATTTGGATAGCAAATGAACACTTTGAGGGTTGATTTGTATGCTACTAGTAGTGGGATAGGGCTAAATGTATGACACATGGTTCTTAATAATGTAGCTTTTCATGGCTTCGAAGGTTCCACACACTATATTTTAGACCCATTATGCTCATATTTATTCACTTATAATTTTAAAGGCAGAGGGAAAATCGGTTTTCTTGTGTTTACATACTTAGGGTAGATCTTGTCTTTGAGAAAGATGGGGTGAGAGGTTTGTGGAAACAAACATGGGAAAAAGGAAGACAAATTATATGATATTTCTCTCCTGATAACTGAAAATAATCAATTATTTGAGGCCAAGTTTATTGCTCCCTTTGTACTTCTCCGGAGTTGCCGTGGACTTCAGAAGTCAAAGTGGGATTGATTGCTGGATCAATGCTTGCACAACTGATTTCAATTGTTACTTGTATGTTGATGACGATTCCAAAAATGCAAAGCTTCAGATACAAATTTCTACCTTCCTGCTGGACCTTTTCACCTGAAGGTCTCAGCCTTGAGATGTGTTAGGGTAAACTAGCTAGACTGCTTTGTACTACCAAACAGGCATTAGTTTTACCTTTCCAGAAAGAGTCAACCTTTCTTGAGGACAATATTATGTGGCTTTCAGCACAGTACACACTTAACAAATCTAATTGATAGAAAAATAGTGGTAGTGACTGCAAGTGACTCCTCAGCATGAAAGGGAGGAGCTGATGAAGACATTCAGAGTCTGCAGCCTCTTGGCCACTCCAGGGCTTAACTGATGAAGTAGAAGGCAGTGTGGTAAATTGAAAAGACTACGTAACCACTCCATGTTTTAGAAGGTATGTGTTCAAATTCTGACCCTGCCATTTGGAAATTTTTAATGACTTACTCTCAGCTGTGAAATGAGGCTGATAACATCCACTTTACCAAGTTTTTGAGAGACTTGAAGTTGCTGAAGTATAGAACGTGCCCAAAATGATACCTGGTACTTAGTTGATGCTAGCCAAATGATCCATATGCTCATGCTAGTTCAAACTGGCATGTTCCCTTATGCTTTGTAAGGGGTTCTCATGTTTTATCACACTTGGTCCTCACAACCACTCCGAGGAGTGAGGGATGACTCTGGTCTCCATTTTGAAAATAAGAAAAATGAGGCCAGAGGTCCTAGGCTGGTCATTGGGGAGCTAGAGCTAAGAACTGCTTTTTTTTTTCTGACACTAAATTATTCTTCCATGTCGCTTCTTTGCAAGAGCATCCTAATTCTACACCCAAGGCAGTATCAGTTCCTGTTTCCCACCCCCTTTACTTCTAAAGCTTCTAAAGTACACTCTGTATATGCTACATCCTAATGCTTAACACATTCCTTTATAGTTAAAAATGGGTTTAATTTTCTCAAATATGATGAGTTATTTAAAGCAGACCTATGACTATCTCAGTGTGCACAGTGTTTGACACGTAGTAGGTACTCAATACAGGTTTGCTGAGTTGATGAAGGCAAGAATCACAATGTAGCAGAGTCAAAGGTTTCCTTAATTAAAGAAAAATGGAACTGAAAGCACTGCTTGGCATATTATCCCGAAGCCAGCATGAACACTAACAAGACAGGAAGCATCCATCTGCAAGTAATGTGCACAACCGGCCCCACTGAGAATGTTAATTATGTTTTTAAAGGGAGACAGGGAGCCCTGGTGGCTTTTTTTTTTTTTTTTGGCAAAAACAGTAGAGAAAGGGATGGCCCACAGAAGGAATGCTAAATAGTTTCTCCATCTTATGTTGCCAGCTCCCTGTGGGGCTCTAGGAAGGGGGAGGATTCCTGAAAGGCAGCTGCCATGAAAATTTATCTGGGAGGGATTTTATCCCTGTTGCTTGGACGATGATTATGCAGCACCCTCCTTGCCCAGGCGTCTTCTTCAGCACTTCCTCTTATGGCCTTGACCACAACCTCTCCCAGTCTGAATCCTTCATATCTTCTGGAACTTTGCTCTGTACACAGCTCCTCTCTACTCTCATATATTTTTTGTGGGAAATGCAAATATTTCCATGTATTTGCAAGTTCAATTTTAAGATGCATTGTTAACATTTTAATTTTAGTTTTTATTTGTTTATTTATTTTTTGGAGACAGAGTTTCACTCTATTGTCTGGGCTGAAGTGGGGTGATCTTGGCTCACTGCAACCAGTACCTTTTGAGTTCAATTGATTCTCATCATGCCTCAGCCTCCCAAATAACTGGGACTGCAGGCATGCGCCACCATACCCAGTTAATTTTTGTACTTTTAGTAGAGACAGGGTTTCACCATGTTGGCCAGGCTGGTCTCAAACTCCTGGTCTCAAGCAATCCACTCACCTAGGTCTTCCAAAGTGCTGGTATTACAGGTGTGAGCCACCATACCTGGCCTAACATTTTAATGTGCCTATTTTTGGGCCCAGTAACCCTGCTTTTGGGAATATCTACCTTACAGAATTTCTATCATGAGATATATAGCATGCATAGGCTTATGTGCAATAATAAAAATTAAAAATGTCTTCAAGCTTCACCAGTAAAAGGCTGTTTACATAAATCTTAGTATAGCCATTTTATATGACTGTTAAAATGAATAAGGTAGATCTCTTTGCAATGATATAGCTGTATAATGTTGAAAAGGAAAGTTACAGAATAATGCATATTGTAAGACCCTCTTTTTATGTACAGAAAAATCCAGAAGGATATTTAACAAATATTTACTGAATGTATGCTACATGTCAGGCAGTGAACAGAAAAAACAAAATCTGCCTTTGTGGAACTTCAATTTTCATGCAGGGAAATGGGAACAATAAACATAATAAATAGGAGAGCTACCTAATATGATAAAAGATAATATAAATACTAAGAAAAAATAATAAAGTAGACAGTGACAACCTCTGAAGCTGAGTGTGATAGGTCCTGAAGGAAAGGATGAGGAAATTCATTTTCTACTTTATTTACTTCTGTATTGCTCAAACGAGTATGTGTTATTCTCATTACTTTTTAAAAAGTTACAGGGTTTCTCCACTCTCTCCTATATCTTCAGCTTCGCTCATTCAATTAGATCTTTTCCTTACTTTCACCTTTAAAAACTCAGGAGTTTCTCTCTCATCTTAAAAACAAAAACAAAATATAGCAAAAACCTCCCTTATTTTGAAGTCCCCTGTGTATACAAGGCCTCATATATTGTTGGCTTTTTTTCTGATGTCTTCCTAATTTGAATCTCCATTTGAAGCTTTCTTTCTAGTTTAGATACCATGTGACTGTCCCTTTAGAATATCAAACTGAGCATATTTAAAACTGAATTTGTAATCTCCCTTTTAAGCTACACCTTCTATGTTTTGTTCTGCAATTGGGGCACTACCATATAACCATCAGTTAAGATTCAAAGTTGAGAGTCACCTGTTGTGGAAATTTATCCTACTCCTGTCTATAGCACTAGCACAAGGCACAGTGTCTGGCACCTAGAGGGGTTCTCAATAAATGTTTGAACGTAGGAAAGAAAGATTAATTGTGGCTTCATGAGTTTATCACAGTGTGTCATTTTCCTACTTGGAATTTCTCAGCTACTTCAGAACTATGTAGGTTCATGTGGCTAATCCTAGACAGTGGAGTATAGACGGCAGTGAAGTGCTCCACTTTTGGGCTTAGCCATAAAATATCCCAAGCATTCCATGTGACCCTTCATATGCTCTCGTATTTTTCCTATCTGCATGGCGGAAAGTAATGGACTCCAAAGCTAGGAAGAGAACGGCCCATACATGGAAGGAACTGGATCCCTTTATCATCCTTTCTTGAAGGAAAGCCATGCAAGAAAGCCCCTTGTCCAGGAGCATCCACATTAAACTTTTCATAATCAAGGTATAAACTCTTATTGAATTAATCTACTGAGGTTGTTTGTTGCATCAGGTATCATTAATTACTCTAATACGGGCTTCAAAATACAGTTCTTCCTGTGGACTTAATATTATGAAATTGTGCTATTTAAAATGTGTTCTTAGATACGAATACAGTAACCAAACAGCATCGTATTTGACAATTTGTATCACAGTTCTACAGAGGTGCTTCCCAACACTGTATCTTTGCAATACCTCTTCCATTTTTTTTCAAATCTCCTCGTGCTCTTACATGCTCTGAACTCTGCATTTATCCACCTACGATATACACTCTACGTGCAGTAACTGTTTCATTCTGTTGGCTAGAGTAAGGTTCACATTAACCTTCATTATGTGCAAAGGTTTCCACTATTCCTGAGCTGTCTGCTGATCTTTAATTTTTGGTTCTCAACCATTTCTTCAAAACTTTTTCAGCTGCCCTACATTTTATATTCATTATGAAAAATATTAGATATTGGTAAGTTCAATGCTCCTTTTGTACACTTGTTGTCATCCATTATGCATCAAGACTGTTCACCAGATACAAAATAGATAGAAGGTGGGGCCACAGTAGAGGACACAGCATGTGTCTGTGACAGTATGGACTTCAAGACAGCATGTACTGTGCTTACTGGTTGAGAGGGGTGGGGAAGTCTGGTCCCTGAGCTTTCCACTGGGAAAGCTGTGTATAGCATGTACAGCTGTGCTCAGAGCATCAGGAAATACATACACATGGTAGTACATATCAACAGTGTACTATCATAAAATGTTGCCTACATAACCAATATTTAGAAAAATATTTCAAGGCAAACAGCTGAAAGCCCAACTGGTACTGGTGGGATATTGGTGGGGGATATAGGTATATCAGCCTACTTTGCTCTACAGTTATAGCCAAAAGATAGCCAAACTTGGATGTGAATTATATTGTGGCCAGTTACATCTGGTTGTGAATGGACTTGGAACAGGTCCTCAGTCTGAAGAACAATTGGCACCTGAAACAAGGATGGCTATAGAGGCATAAGTTTTCTGATTTGTAGACTGTTGGTCCAGTCTTGAAGAATTTTATCTTCGAGTAGCCTTGGAACTCCAATAGGAGTTTGAATGTAAGGCATGGATTCTTACAAAAGTGAACTTGTATGGGATTTATTAAAAAAACTCTCAGGTAAAGTCCATGGCTTTACTACCTGGGTCTTTTAGTCTTCTAAAATATGTTTTCCTCTGGTGGTTGTAAGAAAGGAATTAGATGTACCATTTGAGTTGTATTGGGGTTATGAATGAATTCCACTGATCGTAGCTGTTAGCAGAGAGAAGGGAGAGTCTTGAACCTGACACCTTGCTGGATTGAACTGTTGTCTCATGCCCTGTGCAAAAGCATGAAGATATCTAGGGCCACAAGAACTCCCCCTGTCTCCTTCCTTACCATTTTATTCCTACAAATTGCAGGGCATCTCTTTATATTTGATCTCAAACCATACACGATGACTCCTTACATCCCTAATTTATTGTTTGTTCACCTATTGTCCTCTCTCAATTTTAAGCTTTCTTAGATCAGTGGGACATTGGAAAATACAGTTTTCATATAATGTATGTAGAACCATAAGTAACATATCCTTTAAGGGAAAAGGCCATCTGTTTGAGTGATTTTTCTTGTCTTCTCTTTGCTTAAATGTTCTAACAAATGAAACTGGAATAAACCGACATCCGCATGAAAAGAAGAAAGAAATCTAGACAAAAATCTTATACTTTTTGCAAAAATTAACTCAAATGAATCATAGATATAAATGTAAAATAAAAACTATAAAACTCATAGAAGCTAGCATAGGAGAAAATATAGGTGATATTGGGCTTATCAGTGACTTTAGATACAACATGAAAAGCATAATCCATAAAATAAAAAAAAAATTGAGAATTTGAACTTAATTACAGGTAGAAACATCTGTAAGAGATAGTTAAGAGATTGAAAAGATAAGTAAGTCACAGACTGGGAGAAAACACATGTTTGATAAGGTACTGATATCCGAAATATACAAAGAATTTTTAAAATTCAATTATAAAACAACCTAGTTAAAGATGGACAAAAGATATAAACAGACACCACACCAAAAAGATATACAGATAACAAATAAGAATATGAAAAGATCCTCAACATCATATGCCATTAGGAAATTACAAATTCAACAATATCGAGTGTACCAACATCCACATAATGGATTCCCATAAAAAAGACAGAGGAAGCATGTAGAAAATGTTTAAGGAAATAATAGTCTAAAACTTCCCGGATTTTATAAAAAATACATATATCTACATATCTAAGAAGCTCAATAAATTCTAAATAGGATAAATTCAAAGATATGAACACTTAGATACATTATAATCAAACGTTCGAAAGTCAAAGATAATCTTCACAGCTGCAATAGAGAATTGACTCATAATATACAAAGGATTGAAAACAGAATTAATAATCAATTTCTCAGCAGGAACCATGAAGGCTGGAAGGCAGTGGAATGACATACTTAAATTGTGGGGAAAAAAAAGAAAAGAAAAAAAACCTTTTGACATTTTTGAAGTGTTTTTTGTGTCTCTATCTCCTTCAGTTCTGCTTTGATTTTAGTTATTTCTTGCCTTCTGCTAGTTTTTGAATTTGTTTTATCTTGCTCCTTTAGTTCTTTGAATCATGACATTAGGGTGTCGATTTTATATCTTTCCTCACTTCTCTGGTGGGCATTTAGTGCTATAAATTTCCCTCTAGACACTGCTTTAAATGTGTCCCAGAGATTCTGGTATGTTGTGTCTTCATTCTCACTGGTTTTGAAGAACATTTTATTTCTGCCTTCATTTCATTATTTATTCCAGTAGTCATTCAGGAGCAGGTTGTTTAGTTTCCATGTAGTTGTGTGGTTTTGAGGGAGGTTCTTAATCCTGAGTTCTAATTTGATTGCACTGTGGTCTGAGAGACTGTATGATTTCTGTTCTTTTGCATTTGCTGAGGAGCATTTTACTTCCAATTAAGTGGTCAATTTTAGAATATGTGCGATGTGGTGCTGAGAAGACTGTGTATTCTGTGGATATGGGGTGGACAGTTCTGTAGATGTCTATTATGTCTGCTTAGTCCAGATCTGAATTTGAGCTCTGGATATCCTTGCTAATTTTCTGCCTTGTTAATCTGTCTAGTATTGACAGTGGGGTGTTAAAGTCTCCCACTATTATTGTGTGGGAGTCTGTCTTTTTATAGGTCATTAAGAACTTGTTTTATGTAACTGGGTGCTCCTGTATTGGGTGCATATGTATTTAGGATAGTTAGCTCTTCCTGTTGCATTAATCCCTTTACCATTATGTAATGCCCTTCTTTGTCTCTTTTGATCTTTGTTGGTTTAAAGTCTGTTTTATTAGGGACTAGGATTACAACCCCTGCTGTTTTTGCTCTTCATTTGCTTGGTAAGTCTTCCTCCATCCCTTTATTTTGAGTCTATGTGTGTCTGCACATGAGGTGGGTCTTCTGAATACAGCACACCAATGGGTCTTGACTCTATCCAATTTGCCATTCTGTGTCTTTTAATTGGGGCATTTAGCCTGTTTATATTAAGGTTAATATTGTTATGTGCGAGTTTTATCCTGTTATTGCAATGCTAGCTGGTTATTTTGCCCATTAGTTGATGCAGTTTCTTCATAGTGTTGACGGTCTTTACAGTTTGGTATGTTTTTGCAGTGGCTGGTACTGGTTGTTCCTTTCCATGTTTAGTGCTTCCTTCAGAAACTCTTGTAGGGCAGGTCTGGTGGTGACAAAATCTCTCAGCAGTTGCTTGTCCGTAAAGGATTTTATTTCTCTTTTGCTTATGAGGCTTAGACCACAGATTTCATACCTGGAAATATTCACTTTCAAGTTTGAAGTAAAAATTAAGACATTCCCAGATAAAGAAGTTTATTACTAATAGGCATGCTCACAAGCAATGCTAAAGGAAGTTCTTCAGGCTTAAATGAACAGACACTAGGCACTACTAAGGTGAAGCCATATGAAGAAATAAAGAAAACTGATGAAAGTAACTACATAGGCAAATAAAATATGTAGTACTAAATGAGGTAGAATTGAAAAAGGTTTATTGGAAGCCAGATTTGGGGGTCAACCTGAGAAGACACACTAACAAAGTTGGGCATGTTCCAAAGTCTGCTATAGGTTGGAAGGCTTTTATGGGAACATTTAGAAGAAGGGAAGATGATTCCTTATATGGGAGTTGTCCTTTTCATTGTAGGGTACACTACAGAAGTTAAGTTTAAATCATTGGCTATAGCTAAATGACAACATATAGGCTAAAATGTCTGCATGCAAGACAATCAGTACAACTTCATGATTCAGAAACTAATCAGTGTCCTTTTCAGTGTCAGTAGGCTATTGGTGAGGAACTCACAATAAGATTTGAGGGACTCACGATAAGATTCTTTATTCAGAGACAGTATGTAAGCCATGAATCATGACTTCCCTCAAGTGGGTTAATTTGGAAGCCTACCAAATATGACCTATAGGTTATCAAATTTGTAAGTCCTATTTTATTCTATATGATTGAAAAGAGAAATCTATAAAACAGTAACTATAAATCTATCTGATTGTATATGTAATATGTAAATATTTAATTTGTGACAATAACTGTATGAAGACAGAGAGAGGTGTATAGGGGCAGAGTTATTATATATTATTGAACTTTCATTGGTATGAATTCAAAGTATTTGTCTGTCTATTTTTAGGTGTTAACTACAATACTCAAGGTAATTATTAAGAAAAGAACTTAAAAATACCGAAAAAAATGAGAAGTGAATCAAAATGATAACTACAAAAAATCATTTAAATTTTAAAAAGGAAGTAATGGAGTAATTGAGGAACAAAAAGTAAATAATATACTGAAGACAAATAGTAAAATGGCAGAAATGATTTTTTTTTAAATCAATAATTACTTTAAATGTAAGTGAACTAAATCTTCCAATTAAAAGGAAGAGATTGACGGAATAGGTTAGAAATAAAAACATGATTCATCTATATGCTGTCTACATGAGAATCACTTTAAATACAAAGACAAAACAAAAAAACAAAACTAAATGTAAAGAATGTAAAGATATACCTTATGCAAATAGCCTGTACAATGCAACATTATTCAGCTACAAAAAGAAAGAAAATATTGACACATGCTACAACATGGTTAAACACTGAACACATGATGTTAAGTGAAAAAATTCGGCTATAAAAGCCTACATATTCTATGATTCCATTTATATGAAATATCCAGAATAGACATTTCTATAGAGACAGAAAGCAGATTAGTAGTTGCCAGGGATGTGGGGTGGGGGTAGTGGGTATTACTGCTTTATAGGTGAAGGATTTCTGTTAGAGGTAATGAAACTCTGGAACTAGATAGTGGTATTGGTTGAACAACATTGGAAAATTCTCAATGCCACAGAATTGTATACTTTCAAATAATTATAATGGCAATTTTTAATGTATATTTTACCACAAGATAAAAAAGGAAAGAAAACACCACACAATCAGTGGAGACTGAATCCGAGGTAATACAGAAGTTGGAAATAGTAGAAAAGGATTTTAAAGTACTTATAACTATTTCCAATGTTTTAATAAAAAATATGCTAATAGTGAATGAAAAGACGGTATTAGAGCCAGATAGTTCAGAAAGCTAGACCTCAAGACTGCACACATACACACACACACACACACACACACACACACACACAAGACTCTCATATGTCAAGAGGGTTGAGATAATGGAAAATTAAATGCTCCTCAGTATGCGTCTAAGACAATGTTACTGAGATACTGCAAAACTTTATGTGGGAAGGAATAGAGACAACACTTTCATGCTCCACTGTAGTAAACAAAAGGCTTTATAGCTGGTCTTGAGACTAATCTCTTTCACCCTAGTAAATTTAATGCCCTAACAACATTTACTTTAGGCTGTTTGGGATTAAAGGTTAGAGTGGGATAATGTCACAGAGGGTCTTTAGTAACCCCATCTGGGTTTGTATTATTTCAAGGTTGAGCCTTCAAAAACCAATGTGCTTTTCTCAGATTACCTCCTATATCATCAATCTTGCCTTTAATTCCCAAACAGTGGTCAAGACACAGAGATACTTGGCTTTAAAGAAAAAGCAGAGTTTGAATTTGAAGAATCTCTGAGTATCTCTGAGTCCCTTCTTACTCAGACAACGAATCCATTTTTCCTAGGTTTCCGGTTATTAAAATTTATCATTGGCTTAATCTTTATTTGTCAATTTGAAATTAAACAAGTTGAACATTAGTTTATATTGCCCCTCAATAGTTTGTTTTTTAACCAGAGGCCATGGCTATGTTCTCACTAGTGACTGAAAATGCTAAATAATAAAAAGTAAAGCTGTAATATCAAAGCAAGAATAATACCTTTAAAATATATACCATTGAATTTTGTAGTAGACTGAAATTCATTAACCCAAGCATGAAATCTCTAAATGAGCAAAGGGTTGTTGACCGTTTCTTCAGGACAAAATAACATAAAAATCTGATTCTTTTATACTTTGTCCCCCACAAACCAATAATATGTTCAGCTAATTTGTTTTGTTGAAAAGTCTAAAATATATCTCAATTGAAAATGCAACATTGAAAAATTATTATTCCCTTCATATATAATGATGCCTAAAGTTAAAAATATAATCAAACCTGGTGTAAATCTTATTATCTGGCAAATAAATAATATGTAAGATAATGACTGTATAGGTGGATATATTTCTTAGAGTTAAGTTTTGATTTTGACCTATATTAATTTATAGTTAGCCACTAAGGTAAGAATGTGACACTTGAGGAATGATATTTAATTCTTTCTTATAAACTTAAATGAAATAAGGCAATACCCCCTGCCCAAAAAAACCGTATTTTAAGCATATGTCTCTTACAACCAGAATTTGAAGTGCAAAAAGCAACAAACACATTTCTCCAAAAACCCTGTTTTCTGACTTTTTCCCCCAACTCTACACTAGGAGATACATATTCTACTGGTAGTTTTTATGTAGCACCCTACATTCTGCAAGGGAAAGCCTGCATTTACTTAATATGGCCATTTCCATTTTCTTGTCTTAATACACAAAGCTTGCTATCATTTGCTATTGCAGGCGTGGCAAGTTGTATTATTCACAACTATTTGTTTCTGCTCCATTTTTGACTGACTTTTCTGTAGCATTAGTATACTATCCTACCTCCTTTAGCTCAACCATATGACTTTCTTTGGCCAAAGAAATATATCTGAACAGAAGCTTTAAGTAGTCTGGCTTTGCTTCTCTTGTCTTTGCCCTCCATCATGAGATCAGAGTGTTCCAGACCATGGCTTTTCCTTTGACCTGAGACGTAATATCAGAAAACACGTGAGGCAAAGCCTAGCAGTCACAGCCAATTGAAGTCTGCATGCAACACAAGCAAGAAATAAATGTTTTTTTTGGTTGTTGTTGGAAATCACTGACCTATTAGGATGTCAGTTGTCTGTCAAAAGCTAATACCAAAGAATACCAACAAAATAAAACTTTTCTTCTCCTCAGCATGCCTTCTCCTTAGTACGCATTTTGTTTATCTAGACTTAGTCTTTAATCTCTAACAAATGAGGAGGAGGAAGTAATTTAATCAGCTTTCTCATTTAAATCTTACAAACAATCCAGTGTGGTAAAGTAAAGTGTTTCTTTTTTCTTTTTCTTCCTTTCTTTCTTTGTTTTTTCTGAATGGAAGAGAAGTAATTTTCAAAGTCTGCAGCTGTTATGTGGTTTAAGTTTAGAATTTTAAACCAAGGCACTCTGATTAGAGAATTGAATTCCTAACTTGTTATATGATTTTCACATACCTCATTATATAATCTTCACATATTGTATTTCAAAGATAAATATAGTCTAAAGTTTGCATGACTTGGAGTTTTGTATCATCCTCAGAATCACTTTCCACATGTTGACCAGGATATCAGGTTCAATCATGTCAGACTTTGCTAGGTTGGTAGTGTCTTGAATCATGGAGACAGACAACATCAGAAATACTTTATTTTGCCCTTCTCTTGGGCTTATCCTGAATAGCAGGTAATCTTTGAAGAAGAAAGCTTTTATTCTTGACAGTTTTTTTTTTTTTAATCCTGAAAAGGGCACAAGGATTAATGAGACAATTGCCTGCAAAGCGATTTGAGCTCTGGGAAGCCAAGAGGTGATTTAAGTGCATGGAATTTTTCCCCTACATAAGTCAGCACTGCTTTTAAACAGAAATCTTCTTTAAAGAGTAATGCTAAGGTTGTGATGGCCAGGTGCAGCGGCTCACACCTGTATTCCCAGCACTCTGGGAGGCCAAGGCAAGCAGATCACGAGGTCAAGAGATTGAGACCATCCTGGCCGACATGGCGAAACTCCATCTCTACTAAAAATACAAAAATTAGCTGGGTGTGGTGGCATATCTGTAGTCCCAGATACTAGGGAGGCTGAGGCAGAAGAATCACTCTAACTTGGGAGGAGAGGTTGCAATCAGCTGAGATCGCTTCACTGCACTCAAGCTTGGGAACAGAGCAAGACTCCATCTCCAAAAAAAAAAAAAAAAAAAGAAAGAGTAACACTAAGGTTGTGATAAAAATCAACAAATGCCAAGCAGTTCAGTGAAGATAAAATGTCTTCTCCCACACTGAGATGTGAGAAGCTAGCAAAAGAGAAACATAGAGCCAAAATTTTAGCCAGAAAGGACCTCAGACACCATCAGGTCTAAACGATTTATTTTTAACACACGAGGAAGTGTGTCCACAGTGCACTTTCCCAAGGGCACACGGCTAATTTGGATTAATGAAGTGGAGAAATATTGCTCTATGGTGGATCCAATGACATACATCATCAGGAAGCAAGAAAGAGAGTTGCAGCAAAGCCGAGGTTCTTGTGTAAATGGGATAACTCCAATGGAAAAGCGGTACTTGAGCCAGGTCTCAATGACTGGCAGGATTTGAATAAGTGCAGGAACAAGAGTGATATACTTCCTGTGGCTAAGACTATGCAATCTCAAGTTTAGCTGTTGGAATACGCACAGTAAGAAATAGCACAACATCTAATACTATAATTTGATGTAGGCTTCCTAGAAGATGCAAGACCCATGATTTATGGAAGTTTTCTCAGGCTTTTCCCTCATGTCAATCTCCCATCTTTCTGCTAACACAAATAATGGCTTGTGTGTGTGAGAAGTGTTGGACTGAGACTTTTGGAAATGGAATGTAAGTGAAAATTAATAAATTATTCCTTATTCCAAGGAGATAAGAAACAGATAAAAAATAGGACTATCATTTAGCTTTTTTTTTTTTTTGAGACGGAGTTCTCTCTTGTCACCTAGGCTGGAGTGCAATAGTGAGATCTTGGCTCATTCAACCTCCACCTCCCAGGTTCAAGTGATTCTCCTGCCTCAGCCTCCAAGTAGTTGGGAAAACAGGCATCCACTACCACACCCACATTTAGCTATCTCTTTATAACTATATTTTTCTATCCCTGTATCTATCCATCTCTGTATCTACCTATGTACCTATATCTATCTGTTCTTATTTATTATCTGCCTATTATATCTATCTACCCACCTACCAACCTACCTATCTACTTACCTAGCACTATATACTCCCTTGTTACTGAGTAGAACTTGAGAACAGACATGGTGAAGAGAGAATGCCATTGTTGTTCAGAGGAGGCAGAGATGAATTCCAACAGAAGAGGCAATAGCAGAAATCCTAACAACATTTATCTTGGGCTTACTCTGAGCTAGGACATGTTTAAGGCCTTTGCATGCGTTAACTTATTTAATCCTCACCACTATCCCATGTGATAGTTTTTACATCAACAGGAATTTATCTTTTCACATCTCTTGGCTCTGTTTTCTTCAGTCTTGGCTGGATTGTTGGCAGACTCTCCAGAGTAGTGGCAAAGTTGCAGTGCCGTATTGTGCCTACTGAAGTCTGAGGCAAAAGGAAAAATCAACATAATCCAGATCCTATCTTTGTTTTAAAATTTGATGTGTTTATTATATTTTCATGCATTATTTTTTATTTTTTTAAAAGTTAAGCTTTTACTAGATTCCTGAGTTTTTAAATAACCCTCTTTAGATTAGGCAAATGAGTAAGTGTCTTGCTCACTTCATCCTAGTTCCAGTCCTGAAGAACAACACCCACTAGTTCCAAAAGAGCTTTCCTTCCTTAGCTTCCTAGTTCCTACCTCTCCCAGATATGGCTGTCATTGGCCCGGCGTTGGTCCCACGCCCAACCCTGAACCAATCATCGATGCTTAAGAGGAATGCAGTGCTTTGATTGGGTGTTGGAGCCAGGGTGGGATCCATCCCTTTCATCTTGAGAGTGTTGAAGAAGGGTGTCTTATTAAGATTAAGGCTTGCTGGAAGTAGAACCGGAAACTGGAATTCTCACTCGATCGATTGGGTTGCTGTGGGGAGAGTTGTGCTCCAGAGAAGGTGTATGATACTACACAAGAATCTGGATTCAGGCGAAGACTAGCTTCAGAGTGATCTCACTAAGTAAGGCAAAGGGGCCTGCTTTTTGTGTTTCCATGCCCGTCAGTCATTGGCTGAGGTCTAGCAGTGGCAGAAGGAGGCAGCTCTGTTTGGCTGAGTACATTTCTTTAGATAATGTGACAGCTGTGAGTTGTTACCTGCCAACACACACAGCAGCCAGGGATAATTGCATGGCCCAGAAAAAGAGTCTTGCCAAGGCACCACCAGTGTCCAGTATAAGGGGTGGTCCCTAAAGATACAATCACTAGAAATGGGTGCTAGTCAGATACTCAACAGGTGTCCTCTATAGTTAGCCCCATAGCAAAGGAAACAGAATTGATTGTCCCTTAATGACATCTGTTTCAATTTTAAAAAAAAAGTATACCATGCACACACTTTTATACACCCTGATCTGCAATACTGAAAAGCAGAATCTGCTGCCTGTACTGTCTTCTTGCTGCCTGGCTTGTAAGTAAAAGCTTTTAGTGGAGAGCTGACAAGCAGTGCTGCTTACCTGAGCTCACCTCCCTGCTTTTGCACAACCCACTGGAGTCACAGCACATCAATGAATCCTGCTGACAGGCCACATGCGGGCTCAGGGGTAGCTTGACAAGATAGCATTATGATGAGCAAAATGGACTTCTAACTTGAAAATTCCATTAGGGAAGGTGGCATGGCATTTAGAGGTTCCATATCCCAGGAAACTCTGCTAGCGCAGCAAAGTGAAGTAGGAGGAGGAAAGAAAAGAGACCTGTTATCAGGTGCGTGCCAAGTGAGGGAGCCTGCATAAATGCTCCTCTGTCAGTGAGGGGAGTGCCTGTCACCCTTTCATTAGCTAAAATTGAATGCCTACAGAGACAGTAATTACAAATACCAGCCAGGCCTCACAGGCTCATCTGTTTTTGTTTGTCACAAGAGTAAGGGTATTGATCATTGTTAGGGCCCTTCTTGCCTTTGCATAGGGACAGGAAATTGGATTAATAAAACCTGGCACACATTGTGTAACATATGCCCGTAGGGAAGGCAGATCAGAAGTGGTATAAAATGGCGAGTGCCTGATTTCCTGGGGTGCCTAGGCTACTGACACTTGTGAGTGCTTCATTTGCAGGAACTTATGCTCAGATTCTCCATCATCACAGCATCCTTCCTTTTGCTGGAGCCAACAGAACCCCATAAATAAGAATCAAACTGAGTAGCTCTCCTCTTACGTCACCTCCATGCAGGCACCTTCAAAAGAATGGCCTTGATGGGAAGACAACTCAGTATTCCAAAAGTTGGTAAATGAAAGGAAAGAGCCAAGCATTTAACTGGCTTTTGCTACATGAACTGTGTCAAGGTAACCAAAGAATTAATGAGGCAATGTTTCTCTTTATAGAAGCTGTCTAGCTAATCAATAAGATATAAATGGTAGAACTAGAGAATGGGTCTCAAATACCAGTGTGCATTAGAATCACCCAGAGGGCTTGTTAAGAAAAGATGCAGGACCCTGCTCCAGAGTTTCTGGTTCAGTAAGTCTGGCGTAGGGCTAGAAAATGTACATTTCTAAGAAGTTCCCAGGTGATGCTGATATTACCAGTCGGTGACCACCACCCTTTGAGAACTACTGGATTAAAGCACCATTGTTTTGTAATCTTAAGGACATAACAGGCAGTGATCATCAGTGACTGTTAATATCACACAAAAAAGAAGCAAGTAAACAGTATGTGCTTCCTGATGGAAGTGCACAAAACCCCCTATGAGGAATTCTTGTCAGAATATTGATCCTGAATCAGTCAAGCAAGATCTACCTATCAGCTGACAGGAAATACAGGGGGCAGAGGAGCAGGCAAACAACGTCACCCCAGGGATGCAAACAGCAAAATTCAGACTGTGGGAAACTCTTCAAGACAGCACAGTCATTATTTGGAAGCAAAGAAAAAGGAGGGGAATGTATGGATTTTAAGAGACTTAAGAGTCATATGATTCCAGTTATTAAACCTATTTGGATCCTGATCTGATCTAAGGAACTGTGAAAAGGAAAATCGTGAAACAAGCAGAGTAATAAAAACGGTGGCCAGATATTTGATGACATAAAGGAATTACTGTCACCATCCTCTTCTTTACATGGCTTGGTTCCTTCTCAACCTTGAACTCTTAGTTGATTTTTTAATGGCTTTATTTTTATTTTATCTGTTTACTTATTTATTTTGAGAAAGAGTCTTGCTCTGTCACCCAGGCTGGAGTGCAATGGCATGGTCAGGGCTCACTGTAGCCTCAACCTTTTGGGCTTAAGCAATCCTCCCTCCTCAGTCTCCAAGCAGCTGGAACTGCAGGTGTGCACACCATCACACCTGGCAATTTTTTAGATTTTTTATAGAGACAGGTCTCACCATATTGCCCAGTCTTGTCTCAAACTCTTGGCCTCAAGTAATACTCCCACCTTGGCATCCCAAAGTGCTGGGATTACCAGGGTGAGCCCTCATGCCTGTCCAACTCTTAGTTTAAATGTGACCTTTTCAAACAAGTTTTCTCTGATCACCTTATCAAGATAGCTCTCCTTCTCTATTTTAGTTTTCTGTTTGCTTATGGCATAGAACTGATCCCTGGCTATAATTACTTATTCATTTGTTTTTTGTGTGTCTCTCCTTCTACACTGTAAACTACACGAGGCCCCTGTCTCTTAGCTGTGTGCCTAGCCCATTGCTAGAAACACAATGAATAAATCGACACAATAATTATTTTCTAAATGAATTATGAATAAAATCTTAGAGCATTTTAATGTTTTCAAATTATTTTTCCATACCTTTTTTTAAGTTTTATTTTAGGTTTGGGGTACCTGTGTAGGCTTTTCATATAGATAAACTCATGTCACAGGGGCTTGTTGTACAGAATATTTCACCACCTAGGTATTAAGTCTAGTACCCAATAGTTATGTTTTCTATTCCTCTTCCTTCTCTCACCTTCCCCCCTCAAATAGGCCCCAGTGTCTGTTGTTTCTTGTGTCCATGAGTTATCATTTACATGCTGGCAAGGTTGTGGAGAAGAGGAAACACACACTGTTGGTGGGAGTGTAAATTGGTTCAACCATTGTGGAAGACAGTGTGACAATGCCTCAAAGAGCTAAAAGCAGAACTCCCATTCGACCAAGCAATTCCATTACTGGGTATATACCTAGAGGAATATAAATCATTCTATCATAAAGACACATACACGTGAATGTTCATTGCAGTACTATCCACTATAGCAAAGACATATATGGTTTGGCTCTGTCTCCACCCAAATCTCATCTCAAATTGTAATCTCCATAATCCCCACATATTAAGGGAGGGACCATGTGGGAGATGACTGGATCTTGGGGGTGGTTTCTCCATGCTGTTCTCATGATATTGAGTGAGTTCTCACAGGATCTGATGGTTTTATAAGGCAGTTTTTTCTGCTCTTGTTCACTCTGTCTCACCTGCTGCCATGTAAGATGTACCTGCTTCCCATTTCACCATGATTGTAAGTTTCCTGAGGCCTCCCCAGCCATGTGGAACTGTGACTCAATTAAACCTGTTTTCTTGTGAAGTTTTATCCCTAAAGGGCCATCCCCACTTCAGAGTTCTCTATAGGATTCGCCTCATTGAGACTGCACTGCAGCCCCACTGTTTCCTTTGCCTAGTTCTACTTCTTCCCTTCTCTTCCTCAGGTAGTGTTCTCAGAGTATTCCTCAGTAACCTTCCTGCAATCTAATCTCTATTAGCTATTGAGGGACCCTCTGATTAAGGAGTTCACAATCTAGCTATAGAAATACATGCAATATGCAAGTAAGTAATAGCAATTCATCATATAAGTGCTGCACTCCAATTGGAATGGAAGCCTATACTATGAGAAGGATGAAGGAGAAGCAACACATAACTGTTCTGCTCTGATGCTGTTCTTCAAGACAAGAAGACATGACCTCTTTCCTAAATGGTGGCAAAGATGTCAGATAATTACCACTTTGCAAAGATGGGATATAAAAGGAGGCCAAAGGGCCATGGATTCTTTCCTTACTTCTTTTTCCCAACTTCTTCCTCTTTACACTCGTATAATGTCTTGATTTTTATTTCGGATAGTGGATAGGCTTTCAATGACTCCCAGGTAGACATTATATATTCTGCCATGGAGCGAAAAGGCCAAATCTCAAGTAATGGGTTTTGGAAGATCAATAACCAAGTTCTTCCCAGAGTTGCTGAAGCAAGTTTAAGATTTAGAATGTAAAACACAAAAGGCTCAAAGAAAGAAGAGAGTCCCTTTAAAGAGAGCTAGATTACATCATTAAACCTTTAATTAACCTCATGGCTTTGACTTCAGAAAATCAATGGAGACTTCTTACTAGTAGGAAAGAATAAATTTAATATTTTACGTGCAAATATTTTTGCTTTTTATATTTTAGTATGCAGTTTCTTTGGTGAGTTCTTGTCAGGTTCATTTTCTTCTAAAAGTTTAAAACTGGAAATTTATGTTTTACTAATATATGTGATAATGTATATGAAACAAAAGAACTTAAAACTTAAAAAAAATAAACAATTTCACAGAAAGTAAAATACCCAGTGTTTGGATTTTACAAGCCTTAGGCGTGGGATGAGGTGAGGGTAGTAAAAGCATTTTTACATGGATGTAAGTAGCTTCAAATTTGTTCCTTTGGGAGACTGAGATTTTTCTGTGCAATAGTTTAGTTCAACAGGATTTTATTGGGTAACAAAATATCATGCTAGGTACTCTGAAAGGACCCCAAATAAGAACTCGTCTGTGCTTCCAGCTTAATTAATTCAAATTTATCTAATTTTCAGTTAGCTGTGACTACACTATCCTGTTAAATGTTCATGGGAACAGACAACTCTATTAGCATGTACGATTACCATAAACAGCACAGAGTTAAACCTGTCAGCACCATGGACAACTTGAGATTTTTCTTATATCCCCACTCACTGGCAGAGATTTGAGAATTATCTTAAGGGCCCAAACACCCATGTATACAGTTTCCTTTTTCCTTTAGTCTAGCTTTATGATCCAGGATTTAGTGTGCCTGAGAAATTTTTGGTCAAGTTTGAGTAAGTTGGGGTTTAGTTTTAAAAAACATAAATGATTCTGGCTTTATTTGGCAGATATTCAGGGAATTAAGTATTTACAATATCACAGTAGGGCCTGGTGGGTCAGATTCAAGACTCTGCCTTGAATTATTCAGGTATAATTCCCAGGGCCACTCTGCTGTTATAAACACACAGTGAACTTGAGGGGCTGGTGAGGACATTAAACTAATCAGCAAGGCCTTTTCTACTTGTCTTAGACGGTTTGCTTTGCTATAATGAAATACCATAAACTGAGTAGCTTATACACAAGAGTTATGTATATTTCTCATAGTTCTGGAGGCTGACAAGTCCAAGGTCAAGATGCCAGTAGATTTGGTGTCTAGTGAGGGCCCACTTTCTATTCATGTAGGGCACCTTCCTGCTGTGTCTTCCCATGGTTAAAGGAGTGAGAGGTCTCTCCCAGGTCTCTTTTATAAAGGTACTACTCCTATTCATGAGGGAGCCATTCTCATAGCCCAATCACCTTCCATAGGCCCTAGTCCTAATACCAACACCTTGGGGTGGAGATTTCAACATGTGAATTGGGAGGGGATAGAAGCACGCAGATCATAGCACTCTTTCAATGGTTAAGAAAATAAAAAATGACCAAGACACTTACATCTTAATGACTAATTTTTGTTTCCAAACACATTGAAGTAGAAAAATAACTAATCCAACTGAGTGTACTGGTTAGCATTTTTATGTGACTATAAATTGCAGTAGTGGGAGTTGGGTGCCTCTGTGCCCTGGAACATGATGACTTGGCTACAGCATCAATTATTTTCATGAGGTGAAGAGCAAATAGAAGAGCAAGAGTTAATTATTCCACCTGGGAGCAGAAAATTGTCATAACGTTTTGGATAGAAAAGCACAGGACTATCGTGGTGTGTGAGGGATGGCATGGAAAGGAAACAGTACTAAAAAGTGTTTTTTTATGGTATTTGAGAAATGTAGTGAGAAGACCTTGGAGTTATTTTGAAATTATGCTTTGGTTGTTGGACATTTTTCTTAAACCTTAATTTTGCTGAAAATTGGATCACTTGGATTATGGCTCTGATAGAGTTACAAAAATAGTGCTACAAATATTCATCCTTAAGGATTTTTCACATCTGCCTGTTCCCACCTCCATAATCTCCCTCCTATTTTTTGTAGTAATTCATGTTTATGTAAATTTTCATGTTGCATAGGGTAACTGGAGTACATGGCTACTGAGCAAAGAGAATTGGAGGAAATAAGCCCTAAAATGCCCCCTATTTGGGGAAGTTTCTCCTCCCTGGGTTCTCTTCCACATGATCTCATTTATTTCAAACTCAGTGATGTTATTTGCAGATATATATATATACGGTAATAGATGCTAGGAAGACAAAATTATGAAGACAAGCATAAACAGACACAGCAGCTAATTGCCCAGTGGAGAAACTAATAAATTATTCATATACATATTTGTTCAAGTAGTATTTATTCAGTGACCATTTAGTCAGCCTTATGACTATAATGATAACTAAGTTAGGTATGGCTCCTGCCTTCAGGGAGCATTGTTTAGTTGAGAGAATAGACAGCTGACCCAGGTGACTGCCACTAAATGAGTTCTATGTTGCCAAAAAGTAAGTGTAGGTATATAATGAGAACACAAAAGAGCAACATTTCATCTGGTCAGTAGGGCTTTCAAAATCATAAAGTCATAAGGTCTAAGAAGGCTTTTGCTGTAGAGTAAATATACGTGTCCCTCCTTCCCCCAAATTCAGAAGTTGAAACCTAATCCCAATGTGATGATATCTGGAGCAGGTCTTTGGGAGGTAATTAGGTTATGAGGGTAGAGCCCCTCAAGAATGGGATTAGTGCCCTTATAAAACAGACCCCAAAAGGCTCCCTCACCACTTAGACTTCCCAGCCTACAGAATTGTGAGAAGTACTTTTCTGTGGTTGGTAAGCCAATGAGACCATAACACTCTTTCAATGGGTAAGAGAAAAGAAAAAAAATGACTAGGGACACTTATATGTTAATGATTGATTTTTGTTTCCAAACATCGAAGTAGAAAAATAAGCAATCCAACTGTTATAGAAGCCTGAATTTTTGTTACAGAAGCCTAAATAGACTAAGACAGATTTCAAAATAAATTGGTGCACTGCATATGCTGAGACCAGAATATTGAGTAGAATTAGTCCAGGAAAAGGAGAAGGGAAAAGGTAGGAAAGGGTACTGAGTGGAGGAAATGATATTTAGTAAGCTCCTGGCCAGTGCAGGCTGAAAGAAATAACATCTCTTTGTGGACCTTGCCTGGTCCACCTCTGTGGCAAAGGCTGCTAGTTTTCGCCTGTATGAGTTTCCTCCTTCTTCTTTATTAATAGAAACCTGCTGATCTAAGTAACTTTGAAAATGAGTGGAGTCTGTAAGACTAAAGGCAGAATAAATTGTACATCAGCACTGTACTCCAGTTGATAAACTTATTTCCCATTGAGTAAAGGTTAACAATTCTGATACATCTATACATGTATACTGAAATTACATAATGGCAGATGGTGAAGCCAGGTTTCTCATGACTGAAGTGGGGGTTTGCAGATAAAAAAAGGGAGACCCCCTTTTATATGATGCCCCACACCTATAGTGTGCCCTGCTCATAGTGGCATAATGACTTCCTTAATTGTAGTACAGTATTTAAAAAAGAGGAAAAATAGTAGCTTTTAGTGTTGATTGCACTGTGGTCTGAGAGACTGTT
>CAUYLG010077789.1:0-41484 GCA_963573385.1 Cacajao melanocephalus
AAAAAAAAAAAAAAAAAAAAAAAAAAAAAAAAAAAAAAAAAAACACCTTCAACAGTGATCCAGGTTAAAATCCCCAGTGGTGAGTGCTGTGGACATCCCAGACCCCTGATCGGATGCTGAGGAGGGTGCCTCCCCTCTGTGGACCTCTTCCTAAAAGTGTATAGCCTCTCTCTGAGCATGAGAAAACATTATGCACATGCAGATTGGGAGATGTTTTGTGACGTGTCTGGCCAATAGTCTTCCCGTGTGTCAGGGTCATGAAAGATTGAGGAAATACTGAGGAACTGTCACAGGCTGGTGGAGACTAAGGAGGCATGAGGACTAAATGCACATGGGATCCTGGCTGGGTCCTGGCATGGAAAAGATCCTTAAAGGAAAAACTGATGAAACCTTAATAAAGTCTATAGTTTAGTTAATGGTATTGCCAGCATTAATTTCTTAGCTTTGACAAATATACTGAAGTAATAGAAGATTTGATAGTAGAGGAGTTGGATAAAAGATACATGGGAACTCTGTGTTACCTGTGAAACTCTTATGGGCAGTAGGATAAAATCCATGTACCTGCAGGGGCATGAAAACCACCCACCACCATAGCCCCTATTGTTGCTATCCGTCTGGTTCCCTCTGTTGTGATCCCAGATGAAAGGTCCTCCCCCTCAACATACACTCCCCACACACAGATACTCACACGCCATCACTATTCAACCCCGCCCTATCCACACAGGCCACCAAAGGCAGGACACTGCTTCACGCCCAAGGGCCTAGCCCTTCATTGCTGCTTCATCTTGGATTATTTTCCCTGTCTCTATTTAAAAAAAACAAACAATAAAAAAAATAGCCAGGCATGGTGACATTCACTGGTAGTCCCAGCTTCTCAGGAGGTTGAGGTGGGAGGATTGCTTGACCCCAAGAGGTTGAGGATGCAGTGAACTATGCCCTCTAGCTTGGTTGACAGAACGAGGCTGTGTCTCACCACACCATTGCACTCTAGCTTGGGTAACAGAACAAGACCATGTCTCAAAGAAAAAAAAAAAAAAAGGATGCTCTTACCTCTCCACACATGGATGCTGCTACAGTTTGGATATTTGCCCCACCAAACTTCATGTTGAAATTTGATCCCAACGTCAGAGGTGCCGTGCTAATGGGAGGAGTCTGGGTCATGGAGTAGACCCCTCATGAATAGATTAATGTTCTCTCTGGGGTGGGGGAGTTCCTCAGCCAATTCCTCTTTCAAAATTCAAACTAATAAATGCACCTCTGCATGACACCCCTGAGCCCCCACTTCCACTGCAGCAGAGCAAACTGCCCCTCCCTGTGTACCCCACTCCTGTGTGCCCTGTGCTCACTTATACTGTGGTCCTTGTCACATGGTCTTGCTGATTTGTCTGCAGAAGCCACCCCCAACTAGACTCTAGGTGCCTTCCAGCAGGAACCAGTCAATGGGGTGTGTGGGAGTTATTGGGAAGGAGGGGCCTCCTGGAGCCCAGTAGGCTGTCAGAGAATCAACATCTGCAGACAGAGCCTGCAGAGGAAGCTGGCTGGGTGCATCCTCACAAACGGCCCTTGTTCACCACTGTCCTCACGGCCACCCAGAGCATGAGGCCCGCCAGCAGCCATCCGCAAAGGGACCACGCAAAAGTCACTTCCCCGGGCTCTTCGAAACACCAGTGACTAACCTAAAATGTGTAACAAAAACAAAGACAAGTTTACTCCTCAAGAAACTGAATTGCTTTTAGATATATCTGAAAAAAACCATTAATGCCAACAGGGTAATCATATATGAACTAGCATAATCCCTCATGAAATCAAGACCCCTCATAGGTAGCACTCACCATGGCTAGCTTGAGTCAATTTGTGTATTTAAAAGTAATATACCTGCAATTTTTTGTAAAGTCTAAACTCCACATTTTTCAACATTTTGCTAGACCTGCTTTTCATGTTCTTATGAACCCAAATGTCTGCAGATGCTGGGTGCTGCTGCCCCTTGCCATGCTGTGCTCCGAGGCTCTGAAAGGAAAATGTTTCTCCCGTGATGTTGGAGAGTTCGTCGTCCCTCTCATTTGATATCGACAATTCTCCCAGGCCACAGCTAACTGATGCAAGCACTCTGGGTCTTGCTTCGAGGTCAGTGGACACTTTTCTTTAAGTTGTTCCTGATATACGCTTTTTCATATTGATTTCTCAAAACTCCAAAACAGAGTCCAAATAGCAGCACAGCACTAGGTCCAGGATTTCAGAGCCCACTCCTGATCTGTGGCATTTAATGTTTCATTCATGTGGCTCTTACATAACTCTGCACCTTCACCCTGCTATTGATTTTCCTACATTCACCTTCAATATTTGATCACACAGAAAGCAGCCAAAATGATAGTTGCAGCTTTTGGAGCTAGACTCAGATGTAATTCTTCTTCCTGTTAATGCAAAAAAAAAAAAAAAAAAAGGCAGAGAAAGGAACAGCATTCATATCTCAGAAGAGAAGCTTTTTAAAAATGGTGGTTTCATTGATTTCCTTGTCACAACAAAGCAGTGAGCAGAGAGCTAGGAGCAACCTTCGCAGTGTTTGCTTGCTTCTCCTCTTCTGACTCAGGAGCAGGCTGCAGTGTCAACAACACCCAAGCCATCCCCTCAGGTTCTCCATCAAGAAATTGGGATGAGAAAAGCCTGACATCTACCTGCCTCCAAAATATCTCAGTGCCCTGCTGTGACTGGTCCTTTTCCTACTCTCCTGAGCTCCCCACTGTAAAAGCACAGATGTGATCACAGCAATGCTTCTGTTTTAGCTGCAGCTGTCCTCTCGACCTTTCCATTATCACTGAAGTATCATCCATTTTTCAGATACGTCTGGAGCATACTCCAATCCACCCAGTCAGGTAAACTAAAAATGTGAAATCCTTTCTCCTCCCTCTACTTAACCCTCCCATCCTCCTCCCACCCCACAGGTCACCAAGTCCTGTGCTGCCCCCTCTGAAAGACCTCTGTAACGGAGCCCCTATTTTCATCTCCAATGTACTTGTGAAAGGTCAGCTCTGATGTTTGCACCCATGGAGCTACAGTTCAGAATTGCCTCTGGTCCTTTTCCAGAAGGCTGCAAGGGAAAAAGAAGTAGGAAGAGGAAACAGATGGGCTCCAGCCCCAGGAGCAACACAAGCCAGTGGAAAAGTCTTGAAAAATGGAAGCAGGAAGCACAGGATGATTTCATTTCCATCTTACCGAAGACCCAGAGCAAAGAGGACCCACATTTAGGTGAAAATGTGCAGCGTTTCCATTACTGGCTATGGAATTATTCTTTCTGTTTCTTTGTACTGAAAAGTAACTGGCCCTTAGAACATCTCCAAAGATTTTGTGCTGTTGTGCTTATGTTGGAACGGGTCCAGAGAGCACAGAGTAAAGGGAGAAGGGGCGGGGGTTCAGAAGGAAACGTTACAACCAGACCTTTCCCCACACTGTACTGGAGAGAAAAAAACCTTAGAAATGGGAAGTGGCTTCAGAATAAGTAAAGAGGAAGAGAATAAAGGAGCATTTTGCAGACTCGGGCCTCTGCCATAAGACTTGCCAAATATTGTCACTACTGCAGCATTCCACCTCTCCCAAAACAGGCTTTCTGCTGCCTTCTTTCCAGTCAGGGGCCAAGGTCCCCCAAAAGGATACAACCAACCCCAGGGAGTTCTAAGAAATACTTGATAGCCCTTCCTCATCCCTGTCCCTCCCAAGTTCTGCCCAACTGGCTTCTGCACATAGTTATGCTCATGGTCCAACACTGTGAATGAGACACAAGTGCCCCAAATCTCCAAAAACTTAGTGCTAATTGTGACCTGATTTTACTTAGGATTATGACTTAAATTCAACCATCAGTTTTAGCTCCTTTGTTTCATTTGGTAGTTAGCTGAGATGTTACTTTTTTAAGTCCCATTTAACTTAGGTTGGCATAGAGGTATAAAAACACAGCTCACAATTTGAAACATATGGCAGAAAACATTTTCAATTGTATGTTCCAAGGTTCTTATGGTGTAGACAATTTACACAAGCTTGTTAATCTGTATACTACTTTAAATTAAAGCATTTTCATGGACTTCTAGTGTTAATATAATTTTTAGTATAATGATACTTGAAAATTTACAAACATATTAATAAATCCAAATAGGAAATCTTTATGCCTGTAGCTTTTATGCAGCTATAAAACTAAAACAAGTTGACAAATTAAATTGTCATTTTAGTCTTAACTTATTGGTTACATACCTTTGTTGAATTTAATACTATAAATTGTGTTATTTTACTAAAACTGCATTGGTGTTTCCAACAGGAATAGAGACTATTATTGTCCAGGTTCTACTTGGCTTGGCGAGTTCTACAGTACAACCCACCCTGTGCCCTGTGATAACCCCATTTGCAGCCATTACCTTGGATTCCAACAGCTATGAAGCTTTTCTTCCTTCAGCACTTTGTATCATATTTAACTTTCTCATTGAATTCAAACATATCATTTACAAATTAAGTCCTCCAATATGGATGGGGTTGAGCTAATTTGTATCCTTCTTCCACTACAAAGACAAATGGAAGCTAAAGTAGATGCAACGAAATAAATAAATAAATAAATAAATAATAACCAAGGTTACTCAAACTCACAGTGAAAGATTGTACTAGACACATAAAGAGAACTCAAAGTCAGAGCGATAAAATGTGAAAGTGTGCTGTGCCCCAGAAAAACATGAGGATGTAGCAACTAGATATGAGACTAAATGGCTAGAAGATGTAGCCATGTCCTCTCAGCCATGAAAGCTGTAATCTAGAATCCTGCAAAAATCCAGCACCATGAAGGGTTTCTTCCTCAGTAGCAGATTTAGAAGAACAGTGTTCATAAGCCTATGACAGCAATGAGGAAGTTTATGTGTCACTGGGACTATACAATGGAAAAATATATCTCAATCCATGACAAATTAAGCAGCATCAGTACCAGACACTGGTTAGGAGTTTACATTTAATGTTTTCATGTGTAAGGGGAATGCTAAGTTAACATGGTAACTTTTAATTTCTAAATTGGCAGAAGTCCTGGGCTTTCAAGCAAAGAAAATCCAAATAATGCCACAGTATCATGTTTAGGACCTGAGAAAATTGGGACAAAGGAAGAAAATGAGCTCATAAGCAAACATTAAAACACACAGAGAAGAGGAAATGTTCTATAAGTTCTATGAGTCAGCAGCAAACACACTGAACAGGATCCATAATTTGTGTAATAAAACTATTTGTCAAAGACTATGGAAGAACGTTTAAAATTGTTAGTGTTAAAAGAAGGACTAAGGCTACATTGTAAAAGCAAGATTAGGAGATTTCTGCCTCCAATAACAGTGGACTTGATAATTAAGAGTACTCTCTAACTGAAAACCTGTATAAAATACAAAAACAAGAAAGTCAACAAAACAGCAAAGGATTACCAATCTCAGATGTGGGTAACATGGCAAATGAACCAGACGTTCTAGGCTACTTCTTTTCTTTAGGGGCATATGCCAAATTCAGGGGAAGTTGAGTGGCCAAGGGGCATGTTGGCACATTTAAAATGTTCTTAAAGCTAAAGAGATGGAGATTAGCATCAGGGCCTGCCAGGGTCTATGCAGGAAGTATCCTGGTGAAGTCTTTCTCTTGGATTTGATTCCCAAAGGCTGCACCCTAAGAACAAGCGTCAATATAATGTAGACTCTCACAGTATTTCAGTTCAATTTAAAACAATCTCAAGCCCTGAAATTAGACAGAAGTAATCTCACATTGTTTGTGTAGCCAGGCATCTTGCAAAATAAATGTAAATCTACACTGAAGGAAAGCAGTAATATTCTAGACCTAATATTCTTTCATACAAATTGGCAATACCATATCCAGACACAATTTGAAACAGAAAAACACTTAAAGAAATAAAAGTTCACAAAAGAAGACTAACAGAAACATATAATAGAAAAAAATTCAAGGAAGCACAGATGTTCAACACAACTTTTAAATAACTATAACTTAATATTAAAACAGAAGACAAGGTTGAAATTACGTATTCAAACATTTTTAAGGAAACAAACAGAAAATCACTTAAGTTGTCTGATTTTCAGTTGCTAAATTTCTTAAATGGGACTGAATAACCGACTAGCTCACATAATAAGATTGTGAGGATCAAATAAACTTATATGAATGAAAGGTGTTAAAGTGTTATATAAGAATTTTTTTTCTTACCATTGTAAACATTGTTCTAAACTTGTAAACATTTTACAGCAAAGATACTGAATTTGAATTTCATAAATATTTGGCCAGATATGTATGCTTTGCCCATGAAAGGACAATAATCCACCTGTTTGAATAGGTAGATATCGACACACACAGACACACACACATGCACATACGCAACAGACACTAGTGTGTGTATGTGTGCACATACATAAAAATCTAAGTATAATTTTGATTAAAAACATTTTAGAACTGACAAAATAATAACTGAGATAAATTCAATGTTGTTTCACCAACAGATTAGACATAGCTGATGAGAAAATCAGTAAATTGGAAAATAAATTAGAAAGAAAATAAATACCTATCATAAAGATGGAGAGACAAAGGTTTAGAAAAAATAACAGGGGAGAGAGAATAGAGGGAAGGAACTGGCCTAGCACAGATATTTTTTGACTACCAGGAAAAGAGGAGGAAGAAGATAGAGAAGAAAACAACAATATTTGAAAATATAATGCTCAGAACTTTATGACATTGATGAAGAACATTTTCTACAGAATCCAAAGCCTAGACCATCTTGTGTGTTTATTCTATTAACTGCTTTATTTCTCTCCATTGTGGTTTCCCAGTTTTCCACTTCCTTCCCATTTTTCATTCCCTTGGGCTTTGGCATGAAAGTCTCACCAAGTTAGACAGGCTGGCTGAATGCCTCAAACTTCCCGCTGAAACCCAAAAAGAGCCACACAGTGAGAATATCCATCACATCCTAGGACTAACAGATTCATCCTCAGGCTAAGAGCAAAAGCTAACTAATCTGACCCTAGACAGGACTGAACTAAATGGAAGTGTTCATCTAGTGATTACACTGCCTCCCAGAACAAATATGACATCCTGTAGAGGAATAAATCAAAATCCAGGGTTTCTACAATGCAACGTCCAACAAACTCACTATAAAGTTAGAAATTATTAAACATGAAGAGAAGCAAAAAAAAAAAAAAATGGAATCCATAATGAGGAGAAAAAGTGCAATTAATAGACACACACACACACACACACACACACAGAGAGAGAGACAGAGATGGCCCAGCCTTTGAAATAAGCAGAAAAGAATTTACAGGATAAACCAATTAAGTCCCTAAAACAAAAAGAATGGGACAGGAAAAGAAAAGTGATGAAAGAATGGGTTATAATTTTCTAAATTGAGAAAATAAATAAATTAAAATAAATCAGTTCACAGTTACAAATTGCTCTCAGTTAACTGTAAGTAGGATGGAGGAGGAGAAAGGGAGAGAGAGAGGGAGTGAAGGAAGCAAGGAAGGAAGGAAATAAGGAAGAAAAGAAAGGCAAGCATGCCAGAAAACTTCAATCAAACTGCTGAAAACCAAAGGTGAAAGGAAAAGCTCAAACATAACCCATAAGACTTCCTGATTCAGCTCTGACAAATAAAGAACTTGGAAGTCAACACTACCATCCATTCTTAGAAGCTCAACAAACTGAAAATACTTTTTTTAAATTAGACTCATCAGAAAAATGAGACTGAAGAGCAAACCACCACCCCCAAATCTAGAAAAACATGCCCAACAGGAGCTATGTACCCACCACGGTCTGCGTACCTGGGGCAGGAGCTGCTGGAGCCACGGACTGGAAGTAGCACACACACGGTCATTTGAGTTGCTGGAGGCTTAATGCAGACCAGCAAGAGTCTGAGAAATTTCTGGAAACCACAGCATGGCAAGGAGGCGTGAGGGAGCCCACACGTTCATGGGCTTCGCTACCTGGACGCACACCAGGTTTCCATGGTGAGGATCTAAGAAAGATCCCTTATGGCTATGGCAGGGGGAAGGGAAGAAATATCAAAATCTTAAGTGAAATAACTCAGAAACAGAGTCAAATGCTGCATGTTCTCATGTGTAAGTAGGAGCTGAATCATATGTACAGGTGGATGTGGAGTGTCGAATAATAGACACTGGAGACTCTGAAGGGTGGGAGGGTGAGCGGGGAGTGAGGGATGCAAAATTACTTAGTGGGTACAATGTACATTATCTGGGTGATGGTTACACTACACCACTACACAGTGTATCCCCATAACAAAACTGCATTTGTACCTATTACATTTGTACAAAAAAAAAAAAAAAAAAGGCCGTGGGAGTGGGGAAGTGCCCAGATCTTCTCTGTAGCAAAGGCTCACTCTCCAGGGAAAAACACAGGTGGGTTAAGGGCATTAACAAATCTCTAGCTCTTGTTCACTTAAAAGGAAAACTAGTCACGAGGGGCCAGGCTTTAAGAAAATAAACTGGCAATGCTACAGCCAGGGAATCAAGGGGCAGCAGGGGAAACCTATCTCGTGAAGAAACACTGGTGAAGGTCACAGCCTACAGACACAGGCCCACCAAGTCACCGACATTCAATTAGAACCTTACAGACACACCTCCTCCTCTGCCCCTTACCTCCCACGCCCAGCAGAGCTCCCATATAGCAGTGGAGCACAACTAAAATTGCTGCAAGTCACAGACTTTCTAAGGAGAGTTCTAAAAGAAGCTCAAAGACAAGAAGGAAGATTGAAAAAAACAAGGACACTAGGGGAATGTGAAGCCTCTGACACCTAGAGCCACCGCAAACATTAAAACAGAAGCCTGGCTCCCAGCCAGATCCACATGAATATTCACATAAAGGCCTATGAACCTTCATTCTTATTATCCAACTTTCAAAAAAAATTACAAGGCATGCAAAGAGGCAAGAAAAAAATAGTCTGAAGTGGCAAAGTAACCATCAGAATCAGACTCAGAGATGACACAGATGTTGGAATTAGCTGACACTGAATTGAAAATAACCATGATTAGTATGTTAAGAACGCTAGTGGAAAAAGTATACAACATGCAAAAACAGATGGGTAATGCAAGCAGAGGGTTGAAAATTCTAAGAAAGAATTAAAAGGAAATGCTAGAAATCAGGAGCGCTGTAGCTGAAATTTTAAAATCCTTCTGATGGGCTTGTGAGAGACTAGACACAGCCAAGGAAAGAATCAGTGTGCTTGAAGCTCTGTCGATAGAAACTTCCAGACCGAAAGAGAAGAGTAAAAACAAAAGAAAACCAAAAACAAGAAAACAGACCAACAACAAAAATAACAACAACAACAAAAACAGTAAGGAACACCCAAAACTTTGGGCACAATTTCAAAAGTTGTAACATAAGTGTCATTGGAATATCAGAAGGAGAAGAAAAAGAGAACTCATCAGAAGAAATATTTAAAGTAATAATGGCCCAGATCATAACAAAATTAAGGATAATACCAAGACCCACATCTAAGAAGCTTAGAGAACACCCAGCAGGATTAATACCAAAACACACATACATTCATTCATAGGCATAGCACATTCAAACTTCCAGAAATCAGACAACGAAAAACTTCTGGAAATAGATCAGGGGTGGAAGGAGAAACCTTAGCTACAGAAAATCAAAGATAAACATTACAGTGTTCCTCATCATAAATTATGCAAATATGAAGAGAATGGAGTGAAATATCTCAAGTGATGGAAGGAAATAAAACAACCAATTTAGAATGCTTATATCCCACAAAATTATCCTTCAAAAATGAAGAACAAATAAATACTTTCTTAGACAAGCAAAAAGTGAGACAATTCATTGCCAGCAAATCAACTGTGCAAGAATGTTCAAAGAAGTTCTGTGTCCAGAAAGAAAGAAAAGGACAGAGATCAGAAACCAGGATCTACATTTTTTAAAATAAAGAGTGTCAGAGAAGGAATAAATGAAAGCAACATGTTTTAATTGATTGTATTCTTAATTTATCTGAAAGATAACTGGCTGCTTAAAGTAATAACAGTAACAATGCATTGGGAGATTATAGCACACAGTGAAGTTGAATAAATGACAACAGCATCAAAAGGGATAGGAGAGAGGCATTGGGATTGCTCTAGCATAAGGTACCTGCACCACATGTGACAAGGTATAGTGGTATTAGAAAGCTGCTTTTGATCATGTAAAAATAAATACAGTAAACTCTAAGGCAAACATGAAAAAAATATTAAAAGAATTAAAATTGACATGCTCAGAGAAAAGATAAAATAGAATTATATAAAATGCTCAATAAAACAAGAGATAGCAGAAAAAGGAAATTTAAAAAAAAAGAATAAATGGAGTAAATAGAGAAATGTTAACAACATAGTATTCATCCAGTTATACCAATAAGCACTTTAAAGTGTATAGCTTGAGAAATTATTTTTAGAAAATTGTCAAATGAGTTTGTTTTTAAATATCCAGCTATATGTTGTCTACAGAAAGCACATATTATATATAAAGACTCAGACAAATTAAAATGGAAGGAATGGAGAAAGTTGTAGCATGCTGACACTCATGAATAAAAAAGCCGGAATAGCTGTAATAATTTCAAACATAGCATTCTTCAGAACCAGGAAGATCAGTGATGAAGAGGGACGTTAACAATAAAAGGGTCAATTTTCCAGGAAGACATAGTTATAAGCATGAATATGTCAGACAACAGAGCGTCAAAATACATGAGGAAGAAACTGACCGAACCGAAAGGGAAATCAACAGCTCCACTGTTGTAGTTAAACTTCAACATGTCACTACCAGAATTGATGGATTAAGCAGGCAGAAAATCAGTAAAGATATGAATAACCTGAACAGTGCTATCAATCAACTTATCTAATTGACATTTTAAAAAATATTTCAGCCAGCAATAACAGAATACACATTCTTCTCAAGCTCACAGGGAATATTTGCCAAGAGAGGTTACATTCTGGCCCTTGAAAAACACCTTAAGTTTGAAAAAATAGAAACCCATTCAAAGCATGTTCTCAGACTGCAATGGAACTAAATTAGAAATTAGTAACAGAAAGATAGCTGGAAAATTCTCAAATATTTATAAATTAAATAACATTCTCTTAAATACCCCATAGGTCAAAAACAGGTCTCAAAGAAATTAAAAAATACTTTGAAAAGTAAATGAAAATGAAAATACAATGTAGCCAAATTTGTGGAAAGCATCAAAAGTATCAGAGAACCAAAAAGTGAGTTATTTTAAAAGATCACAAAATTAATAAATCTAAAGCCAGAATTACCAAAAGCAAGAGAGAGAATGTAAATCATCAATATAAGAAATGAAAGAATATTCAATAATAAATCCCTTTGGCATAAGAATAATAAAGGTATACTATGAACAACTCTGTTTCCAAATCTGATAACTTAGATGAAATGAATAAATTTCTTGAGAGACACAAACTACCAAAACTCACACAAGGAGAGAGTGGCAACTTGAACAGACACGTATTTATTAAAGAAATTGAATCGATAAATTATAACCTTCCTGAAAAGAAAGTACTGTACTGTACCAGATGATTTCACTGGTAAATTCTAACAAACATTTCAAAAAGAAAGAGTACGATTCTTTATAATATCTTCCAAAAGCAGAGGGAACATTTCCTAACTCAGATATGAGGCCAGATCACCTTAATACCTAAATCAGATAAAGACATAAAACAAAAGGAAAACTGTAGACTGATTATCTCTCATAAATATAGATGAAAAACTTCAACAAAATACTAGAAAATCAAATCCGTCCAAGTAGAAAAAGAATTACACATCCCAACCAAGTGGGATTTATTTCAAACATTCAAAGCTGGTTCAAGACTCAAAAATAAAACAATAAATTAATGTAATCCTGCATATCAACAAGCTAAAGAAAGGAATAAACTGATCAAATCAATCAACACAGAGAAAGGCATTTAACAAAATCCAACATCCATTTATCATAAAACTCTTAGCAAACTAGAAACAGAAAAAATATAGTCAACCTGATTAAAAAATGTATTAAAAGCTGAAAGCTAACAGCATATTTAAAGAAAACAGGGTGGACTCTTCCCCCTCAAAATCAGGAACAAGGCAACAGTGCCCTCTCTCACTATTCTTATTCAACATTGTGCTAGAAGTTTTAGCTGGTGCAATGAAGAAAGAAAAAGAAACAAATGTATTTGGATTTGAAACAAAGAAGTAAAACTGTCTTTAGTCACAGATATTTTACGTAGAAAAGTCCAATTAAAAACACTCCTGGAACTAATAAACATGTAGAACAAGGTCTCAGGATATGTGCATAAAATACAGAAGTCAATTGCTTTCTCTTATACTAGAAATTTAAAAATTAGAATTTGAAATTAGAAAAGAAAATACTGAAATGGTTACTTTTATGTATGAACATGACTGGGCCACAGTGCCCAGATATCTGGTCAAACATTATAGATGTTCCTGTGAAAGTATTTTTTGGATTAACATTTAAATGGATAGAATGTGGGTAGGCTTCATCCAATCAGATGAAGCCTTTAATAGATCAAAGACTGGCCTTTTCTAAGCAAGAAAAAGTACTGCCAGCAGATGGCCTTTGGAGTCCAGCTCCAACTCTTTCTTCCCTGGGTCTCCAGCCTGTTGCCTAACCTGCATATTTTACACTTGCCAATGTTCCACAATTATATGAGCCAATTCCTTTAAATCTTCTCTCCCCACCCCAAACACACACACGCGCACACACACACACACACACACACACACGATGATGTTTCTGTTTTTCTGTTTCTCTGGAGAACCCCAATACAAATACCATTTACAATAGCACAAAAAATAAAGTGATTAGGTATAACTATAATAAAAATATATATAGGACATGAATGCAGAAAATTATGAAATGCTGATGAAATGAAAAACTGAATAAATGGACAGATATTCCATGTCCATGGACAGGAAGACAATATTATCAAGATATTGTCAAGTTCTTTCCAACTTGATCCACAGATTCAAGACAATCCAGATTTTACTAGACTATTTTGTAGGAATGGATAAACTCATTTTAAAGTGTGTATCAAATGGCAAAATACTTAGAATAGATAGCAGAACACTGAAAAAGGAGAAGGAGTAGGAGAAGAAGGAGGAGGAAGAACAATAAAGTTGTAGGACTCACACTACTCTATTTCAAGGAAAACCTACGGTAATCAAGACAGCATAGTGTTGGCAAAAATAAATAAATAAACAGATCGATGTAACTAAATGGACAGCCCATACATAGAGCCACACAGATGTAGTTAACCTATCTTTGATAAAGGAGCAAAGGCAATTCCATATAGAAAAGACAGTTTTTTTTTTAACAATTGTGCCACAAAAGTTGAATCTCAATACGAAAAAAAAAAAAATCCTAGCCCTTACACGTCACAAAAAATTAACTCAAAATTGACCATATACGTAAACGTAAAACACAAAGCTATAAAATTTCTAGAAGAAATGATGGGAAAAAAAAACTATAAGACCTGGCTTTGTCGAGGATGTTTTAGGTACAACAGAAAATAATAATCCATGAAAGTAAATTGAACTGATAACTTGAAATTTGTTAAACTTAAAAACTGCTGTGTAAAAGATACTTATGAAAATACAAATACAAACCACAGAATGAGATACACTATTTGCAAAACACATATCTGTTAAAAGGCTTGTATTCAAAATACACAAAGAAACTTGAAACTCAACAATATGAAAAGAAACAACCCAACTTTTCTTTTTTAGATTCATGGCATACACATGCAGGTTTGTTTCATAACGGATTATACGATGTTGAGGCTTGGGCTTCTAATGATCCTGTTACAAGTAGCAAACATAATACCCAATAGGTAGTTTTTCAATCCTGTCCCCCCATTTCCCCTTTTTGGAATCCCCAGTGTTTATTGTTTTCATCTTTGTGTCTGTGTACCCAATGTTTAGCTCCTCTGTATAAGTGAGAACATGCAGTATTTGGTTTTCTGTTTCTGTGTTATGATAATGACCCCAGCTACATACATGTTGCTGCAAAAGACATGATTTCATTTTTTTTTTGCTATGTTGTGCTCCATGGTATATATGTACCACATTTTCTTTATCCAGTCCACCATTGATTGGCATCTGTGTTGAGTCCATGTTTTTGCTATTGTGAATAGTGCTATGATAAACATACAAGTGCAGGTGTCTTTTTGATGGAACAATTTTTCCTTGGGTTATATACCCAGGAATTGCTGGTTTAATGATAATTCTAACTCTACTTCCTTGAGAAATCTCCAACTGCTTTCCACAGAGACTAAACTACTTTGTATTCCCACCAAGACTGTATAAGTGTTTCCGTTTCTCCATAGCCTAGCCAACATCTGTTAATTTCTGAATTTTTAATAATAGCCCTTCTGACTGATGTGAGATAATATCTCATTGTGGTTTTTATTTGCATCTGTCTGATGATTAGTGATGCTGAACATTTTTTTCATGTTTCTTGGCCACTTATATGTCTTTCTCTGAGGAATGTCTGTTATGCCCTTTGCTCAGTTTTTAAATGAGTTGTTTTTTTCCTTTTTGATTTGGTCAAGTTTCTTATAAAATCTGGATATTGGTCTTTTGTCAAATCCATACTTTGCAAATATTTTATCTCATCCCATAGGTCATTTGTTTACTCTGCTGATAGTTTTTTTTTTTTTTTTTTTCTGCTGTGCAGAAGCTCTTTAGTTAATTAGGTCCCAAGTGTCAATTTTGTTTTTGTTGCATTCACTTTGGAGGACTTAACATAAATTCTTTGCTGAAGCTAATGATTAGAAGGGTATTCCCTAAATTTTCTTCCAGAATTTTTATAGTTTGAAGTTTTACATTTAAGTCTTTAATCCATCTTGTGTTTTGTCTATAAAATAATCCAGCTTTTAAAACAGTGAAAATATGTAGACACTTTTCACTAATGAAGACTTACTTGCAGATAGAAACTAATCATATGAAGAATAGGCAACAGCATTCTTCATTAGAGAAATGCAAATTAAAACAATAGTAAGTTATCATTACAATCTATTGGAATGGCTGAATTGGCTCAAATTGGCTAAAATCCAAATAACTGATAAGGTCAAATTCTGCCAATGATACAGAGCAACACGAACCCTCATTCGCTTTTAGTAAGAATGCAAAATGGTACAGCCACTTTGGAAGAGAGTTTAGCAGTTTCTTAAACACTAAATTTACTCTTCCCATATGATCCAGCAGTCATGTTCTTGGGTAAGTACCCCACAAATTTAAAAACATTTGTACACACAAAAATCTTCATGCAGATGTTGGTAGCCATTTTATCATAACCATCAAAAACTAGAAGCAGCCAAGAGGTCCTTCAATAGATGAATGGATAAGCAAACTGGTACATCCCTCCAATGGAATACTATTCTCCAATAAAAAGGAAGGAGCTGCCAGTGAGCCACATAAAGACACAGGAGAAACTCAAATGCATGTTGCAAAATTAAAGATGAAAATCTGAACAGGATGTATACTGATTCCAATTATGCAATATTCTGGAAAAGAAAAAATTGCATAAAGACAACAAATCAGTAGTTGCCAGAAGCTCATACTGGGGACAGGGGTGTGTATAGGTGAAGCACAAGATTGTTTTAGGGTGGCAAAACTATCCTGTGTAATCCTTTAATGGTGGGAATATACACTATACAAAACCCATAACATAAATTTTGCAGAACGAAGAGGAAACCTTAAGGGTATGCAAAAAAACTGTGTGTGTGTGTGTGTGTGTGTGTGTGTGTGTGTGTAAAATTACTTAAGATGTTGAAGGATTCCAGGATGGCATAAAGGTTGTGAAAAGAATGTGATTATTTTACAAGTGTAAGACACAATCTTACTTCAGAGGCAAGTGAAAAAGGTGCTGGCTTAAGTAACTTTGAAAATATATGGAGCCTGTAAGACTAAATGCAACAGAAACAGTATACAAGCACTGTGCTCTAGCTGATAAAGCTGCTTCCCACAGGGGTACAGGTTAGTAATTCTGACCACTATGCATGTTTAGCGAAATTGAACAATTAAATAAATGGATGGTGAATGGTAGGAGTTATGTTTCTCACGATTGAAACTGAAAGTTAGAGATAGCTAGAAGAGCTAGAATACTCCATGTCATGATGGCTCATCATTGCAGACATAAACTCATATTTACCTTAATATAAATATGGATGGTTTCATAAAGAAACATTTATAGATATATGTATATAAACAGGCTGGTATACACACATATTTCCTTGCTGTCACATGATAGCAACTAGGACTAACACCACCTCAGTAGCAGCAAGTACATCTAGACTCCATACCATGGTTTCTATTAATAATACTGTCTTGCAATGGAAGGACTCTGGTCCCCCTGGGGAAATAGATGGTTCTAGGACTGGGGCAGGAAACATAAAAGATGAGCCTTGAGCATCTTGTAGCATTAGGAAGCAAGGAAATGATAACAATGATATCAGATAACAAAATATTTGTAATAATAATTTTTTAAATTTAATGATATATAACATTCAAAACTATGATAAGGGAGGCAACTAAAAGAGGTTTCAACAGTCAAAGCTGGCTCCAGCAAAATAGGACCCAACTAAAAAAGCTTTCAATGGTCAAAATGGGACCAATTTGAGCAATAAAATGAATAAAATAGTATTGGATTATAACCCAAAGTGTAAAAAAAAGAAAATCCACCCATGAGTCCACACTGATATAAAGAAATAATTGAATAAATAAATTAATGGGGAAGAACACACAAAATAATTAAAAATAATCTGTATAGATATTCTGCTTTCTAAGAGGTGGAGCCCAACTCTCCACACTTACCTACGAGCTGTGCATAGTGACTTCCTTCCAAAGAGTACAGCAGGAAGCAGGGGTTACTTTGCCGAAAAGAAGCATCGCAAGTGTGACTGCATCTGAGTTTTCAAGGTTAACATCCATAGTGGTAAGTCATGTTAATAGCATGTGCCCTTGGCATGACACTGTACATCTGTGGCACTGTACATGTGTGATCTTCCCATCCAAAACCTCTAATCTCTATCCAGTCATAAGAAAACATCAGACAAATCCCAACGGAAGGATGTTCTGCAAAATACCTGGCCAGCATTCCTCAATACTGTGAGGTCATCCAAAACAAAGTCTACAAAAACAGCACCCCCAAGAGGGGCCTATGGAGACAGGATCACTGAATGTAATGCAGCATTCTGGTCGCTGGCCAAGGACAGAAAAAGAACATTAGGCAAGAATTAAGAAAATCTGAATAAAGTATGGGTTTTAGTTAATAACACATCAATATTGTTTCATTAGTTATGAAAAATGTAACGTGCTAATTTAAATGTTAACAATCAGGGAAGCTTGGTGTGAGCTTTATAGGAATGCTGTATACTCTTTACAACTTTTCTGTAAATCTAAAATTATTTTACAACAAAAGTTTATTTTAAAAAAATAAGCTATAAAATGACATATAATCAATGAATTTCCTAGCTCTTCATTTATTTAATTTACTTAATTCTTAATTAATTTAATTTCTCAGATTCTTCTTCTGTTCAAGTCTGGAACATTATAAAGAAAACCAAAATTACCAGAATGTAGTTCAAATTTATTTAAATCTCTTTTTAATTGGTATTGAATTGTGATTTATAATGGACACAATCAGTTTCAGAATCATTAGTACACAATCTTATTTACAGTTCCATATGCATTTTTGTTTCTTGGTTCTAATGTTTTAATATTTTATTGGAATGTCGCTTTCACTGTATGTTTCATGTAAACAAAATCCACTTTTCTCTTTAAAAATTTTCCAAGTTACTTTAATTTTTTTACTCAAAACACCTAAACGGCTCCAAAACTGTTATCACCGTGGGTATGAGTTGTGACTCTTTCATACAGCATGGATGGTTGCATAGAGGAATATGGATTCCTCTATGGATTTCCCATTAGAACAAATGGTGTTAACAAATGGATTGCCACTAGAATTCTGGCTTCTACACTTTTCAACATTACTCATGTCTTTATCTTAGGTGTGCCCTTAACTACTTTTTTTCCCCAGCTTTATCAAGGTATAATTGACAACAAAAAATTGTATGTACCTAAGTGGTACAACTTGATGTTTGAATGCTCATATACTTTGTGAAATAATTATCACCCTTAAGCTAATTCATATATCTATCAACTCACATAGTTACCTTTTTTTTTTTTTACTGTTGTGGTGAGGATGCTTAAGATCAACGTTCAAAACTAAAAGTTGCTTATTCCATCTTTTACTTAAACGAAACCTATATGTTTTACAATGGATATAAAAGCAATGACATAGCTACTAATTTTGATATCTCTGTTTTCTTTTTTCTGGTAGTTAGCAATACAAACAACAAATGTTAGTTGTTCAAGGTAATTTGTCCTTGGTATACTCTAACCGAATAAGTAATATTTATATTTACCTTTTTAAATATTTATTTGTAATTTCTTCTCTCACTTTGCTCTTTAAAATATGGATCTTATATTCTAGTTTTTTATTCTTCACAATGTTCATATGCTTTATTTTTCATCTATATCTCACACTCAGCCATTTTATCATTGAAATAATTTCTACAAAATTAAAAAGTTTCTATTGCTTTCTATCAATATTGTATTATTTGTACCACAAGCTCAAAAACACACCCATATATCAACATCATCATCATCATCATCATCATCATTATCATGATGATTGCTAACTATTGGGTATAAAACATTATCCTTTAAGAATATCACATCCATGTATTTCAGTGTTCAGGTGTCCTTTTTAAATACCTTTAATTGCTGCTTATTCAGACATTTTCCCATGGCAGTAACTACACATGTGTGATTTTTATGTCCAAGTGATGTTTTATTTTTTATTAAGAATGTGGGTGTTTCTAGCCACAAATTTCTTAGCCAAAGTTGTTAATAAAATATGAAAAAATACTTTTTCTTCGAATTTAAGATATAAAAGTTGATTTCTATACTTTCTCCACTTGAATACATTTTGATGTAAAATACTAAATTTTCTTTCAGATTTAGCCAAAGAAAAACCAAAATCCACAATTTGAATCAGACTGTTTGCTAGAAGCATCCACACACTATCAAAATGAGGTGATGAGGTTTCATCTTTCTAGTACAATTTACCAAATTTATGAACATCATTTGCCTCACCTTCTAACAGAAGGCTAGAGCTGTTTCTTGCTTGTAGTTATGGATTTGATAAGAATTAATCTTGTCCATTCTCATTCATTGTTTGATTAAAAATTGAATCTTCCTTTAATAACAAATATGAAGAGATTTTATCAGCCTGTTCATGTTTTATATCTGGTGAGAATAATTTTTGCTCATTTTCATTATTTTATCAATAATTAAATCTGAATAATTTTTTAAAAATATAATATCCTGTTTGCTAATTTCATGTGAGTCACACTCAGTGAAAGTCTGCTGAGTTACTTGGTTTCAAGATACTTTTTAATTTAAGCAGAAATTTCTCTTTGAAGATTTTTCTATTTCCTTTTCAGCTTTTCATTTCTGAGCTCTGCTTCTATATTTTCTATTTCTACAGAAAATTGAACTTACATTTATTCTCTATGATTCAAGTAATTCTTTAGTTAATAAAATATAAAATTTCAGTTTAAAATATAAGATACTACTGGAAATATATAAATCTGTAATATTTGAATGTATTCCCATCAAAAATATAAATTAAATATATGAATATATAAGCACATAGATGTAAAAATTAAAATAATAGGGCCAGGTGCAGTGGCTCATGCTTGTAATCTCAGCACTTTGGGAGGCCAAGGCAGGCGGATCATCTGAGGAAAGGAGTTCGAGACTAGCCTGGCTAACATGGTGAAACCCCATCTCTACTAAAAACACAAAAATTAGCCAGGTGTGGTGGCAGGCTCCTGTAATCCCAGCTACCCGAGAAGCTGAGACAGAAGAATTATTTGAACCCAGGAGGCGGTGGTTGCAGTGAGCCAAGATCATGCCATTGCACTACATCTTGGGCAACAAGAGCAAAACTCAGTCTCAAATAATAATAATAATTAAAATAATATTAATAATTGATTATTTTAAATTATTTTGGCCAGGCTTGGTGCCTCAAGCCTGTAATCCCAGTACTTTGGGAGGCCAAGGTAGGCGGATCACCTGAGGTCAGGAGTCCAAGACCAACCTGGCCAACATGGCAAAACCCTATCTCTACTAAAAAATACAAGAATTAGCAGAATGTGGTGGCAGACACCTGTAATTCCAACTACTCGGGAGGCTGATGCAGGAAGAATTGCTTGAACCCAGGAGGTAGAGGTTGCAGTGAGCTGAGATCAGGCCACTGCACTGCAGCCTGGGTGACAGTGATACGCTGTCTCAAAAAAAAAAAATTCAAATATTTTTCTAAAAATATTAATTTTCTCTTCTAAGATACTTAAACTACTTTTTAAAAATTAAAGGTAAAATCCAAATTTTAATTAATAAGTTCAAACATTTTAAATCAAGGTTAAGTTAAATGAAGCTATAATTATGTAAATTAAATCTTATTAAACATTTTTGTAGAAATAAAGCCATTCACAACTGTCCTGTTCAAACTTTTCGAGCTCTCAGTGTGAAGAATCGTTGTCATGCTTCAAACTATGGCAGCGCATCTGCAGACCCAGCCAAGCACCTCAGCCGCTCCCAGCTCCCCACACTGCAGACTCCCAACCATCTCTGACAGCAGCAGGGCTGTGACTCACAACCTCTCCCACCATCACAGCAACACGAGATGTGGGGAAGTTTATCTTGGAGCCCTAATGGTGTCAGCCATGAGGTAAGAGGTTTAGGGTTAGGGACTATCCTGTGCCAGTGCCAATGGCAGATCCTGAGCAAGAAAAATACCCATGTGTCCTAAATAAATGTGTGTTCATCTGTGTTTGTTCAGTGCCCTCATGCCTGTCCCGGAAAGCCCAGCCTCAGTGTACCCCCAACAGAAGCACCTGCAGATGTGACAAGGAACAATACAGACTGACAGGGAGGTATCACAGCTAGAGCCAAAGCCATGTCAACAGTACAGATATTGTGCATCTATTCCACTAATGATGAAGAGATGAGCAAATTGTTCTGCATTCAAGCATGGAATACTAAACAGCTATGAAAATTAAAGAAATGTGGCTACATGCAAAAATGCAAGTGAATGTCACACACGCAAGGTGAATAAAACAAGCCAGGCATTAAATAAAACACTGACCAACTCCATTTATAAAAATCTACTATTGGGTTTAGAGATGATACCTACCAGGTATAAGCATTAAGAAAAGCCAGGAGGGGGTTACCTTAAGAGTCAGGATATTTGTAGCTTTTAAGGAAGGAGCGTGGAGGGGCAGTAATTGGGAGAGGGCATAAGGGAGGGCTTTCGGGGTGCTGGAAATGTTCTCTTTCTGAATTTGGTAGGCAGTTACAGGTTGTTTCATTGGTGTGTTTCACAGCATAATAGGTTACAATTGACATTTATGCTTGTGAAGTTTTCTGTATGTGTATTATATTTCAAGATAAAATATTGTTTAAATGAATTTGTGGGTATAGAAAGAGGAGGGAGAGCAACATTAGACAATTTAATCATTCATTCAGCGAATATTTATTGGCACCGTGTGTAAAGTTGCCTTGAAAACAATAGTCAGAAGCAAGTTCAGTATCTAAAACCCCACTCTGTTCTACAAAGCCATCTCAACAGCCCAGAGGTTGTTCATTGTTAAACAGTCCCCTCACTTTCTCTCTGCTTGTGGCCAGAAGCACTGCAAAGAATAAGAGATATGAGTTCACACCTTGCCATTGGGATCCTGCTCTTCCCAAGAACCGGTCAGAATCAGGGCTTTCTTCTAATGATAACCCTGAAGAGAAGAGTCAGGGCTGGATCACAGTCATCCACCAGCAACCTTTAGTAAATAATTTTCCAATTCTTCTCATCTCACTTTTGTAGGGCAGGAGGAGCTTGGAGGCATGGAACTGCCTATCCCTAGAACTGACCTTGGTGCTGAACTTCTTAGAGGAAGAACAGTGAATTCAGACTCATCAGATCTTCCAAATTTCCCTTTTTCTCGGAAATCTATTTGCTTTGAGTGGCTTTTTTATCATTTGAATTTTGAACTTATTATTTTAGCAGGTGAACATGGCAAAGAAATTTAAAATACAAATAAAAGGAATTCTTTTTCTTTCTGGTGGAACAAAACACCACACATTAATAAAATTATTCTTCTAACTCAAACTATGATGGATGGATTACTTTCTTTCTAATGAACCAAACTTCTTGATAATTTGGATACCAATAGACAGGCTCACAAGAATGTTTGGTTTATAATCCCCACAATCCTATTACATTCAGGAAACAGAAAGGCTGGTTGGTACCTAACTCAATATACAGGATATGTGTAGTTGAAATTTGTGAACCAGCATCCTAGAAGAAGTGATCAGTCTGGCCTCTGTCAGATAAGCAAGGGTGTTGAATTCAAATCTTTTAGATGCCACAGGCTGGCAAGCCCCATGCATCCTGCTGAGCAAGCTCAGAGGTGAACAACTACATTTTCATTCTCACAATGAAACATCACCTACAGTACTTCAGCTCAGAAAACTCCAAATAACTAGAAAACTTAATATAAACAAATTTCACTGGAATCTTAGTAGACTGTTGTGTTAGTGATTTTTTTTTCTTGTAATTCTCAGTGTCTTTCTTGATTTCTCGACCTCTTTTTACTGCATTTAGAGAACACTTTCAAAGTCCCCTTGTAGCTAATTTAATACCTATGAATTCCCCATGGGTATTGTAGAAAGATTGTGCAGCTTATGAGATTAAGTACTTTACATTTTATTACAAAGGTACAGGCTCAAAATATATAAAGGCCTTATTATCTGAAGAATTTTTTCCCTGTCTAAAACCAGAACACATAATGGGTTATTTTAGAAGAGAAAATTATTATGTTAAAGCATGTCACCACCTATAAAATAATATGTTTAAATGCAATTCAAAGATTAAAAATCAAGAAAATTAAAAGAAAGTTCTAATTTCAATACAATACCACACAGTATTTCTAGAAAACCCCTTTTAACTGAATGACTATTCACATACGCTTGGATTTCTTTCATTACTGCTCACTAATATTACCCCAATTAGAAGTGCTGTTCTACCTCTCTTGTATTAGTTAAAACCACTTCTCAGAGGAACTCAAAGTAAATAAGTTTAATTAAAACTAATCTTTGCAATTCCCACTGTGGTTAAAAGGAAGTAAGCATTATGTCTCATTGACACGCAGAAAGGTTCATCCATGAAGGAGCCCCAGGTGAAGACTGTGATGTTAGTAGGGGCCAGCTCACAGCACACCAGAGTGTCAAGGTGCCTCCTGAGCTCCCAGGGCTTAGCAGTCCTGGGTCAGGGCCCCTCAGTGACATGTTTGCACTTCCTGTCAAACAAGCCTTAACCCCAGTAGTGACTCTCAGATCAACAGGCAGGTGAGGGGATGTTCTTGGGCAGGGGGTCTCTCAGAAGCTCACAAGTCCCGCCCCCCAGATCCCTGAGCAACTGACCCTACTCACCGATGTTCAAGGCTAGATCCAGAGGAAAAAAGGGAAGGGAAAAAGATGGAAGAAGGAGAGACAGAGGAAAAGGAGGGGAAGGAGGAAAAGAAAAACGAGATGGGAAGGGAAGGGGATATCTTAATCCTTTTGGGCTGCTGTAGCAAAATATCATAGACTGTGGGGCCACAAGCTACAGAAATGTATTGCCCGCAGTTCTGGAGGCTGCAAGTTCAAGATCAAGGCACTGGCAGATTCTATTTCTGGCAAGGGACTGTGTCCTAATAAATAGTCACCTCTTCTCACTGTGTCCTCACACGGTGGACAAAAGAGGTGAGAAAGTCTCTGGCATGTCTATTATAAGGGCAGTAATTCCATTCATGGGAGTTTCACCCTCATGACCTCATCAGCTCCCAAAGCCCTATCTCCAAACACCTTCAATTTGGGGGTGAGGATTTCAATATATAAATTCTAGAAGAGAGGGATGGGATGTAAACAGATCACAGCAGGCGGAGAGATGGTGAGGAGGGAGAGGAAGAGAGGAAAAGAGGAGGAAGAGGAAGGAAAGGGGAGAAGCCATCATTCCATTAACCCTATTTCCAGCACAGTTCAAAAAGTCCAATCCCAGAAAACCATGTGCTTAATGGGCAATGTGTCTTGTCTTAAAGGAAATAGAGAAATTTTCAACACCTGTGCTTTTTTTTTTCTTTAAGTCATCATTTAATTAAGTGACAAAAGAAATTAATAAAAACCAGGAACATTTAGGGCTTTCAAAGAGGAATGTGGCTACTCTGGGTATCATATATCAGCTCTTTTAAAAATTATTTTTATGATATACCATACCTAAAGAATGCAGGAAATAAAAACCCACAGCTGAGTAAAAGATCACACATCAGACACCAATGTAACCACCATCTGGGTCAAGAAATTGCCAGCACTTCAAGAGGACACCCCCATAATTTAGATAAGGTTAAGTATTCCAAAGAAAAAGCGCTCACATCATCTTCCTCACTGACATAGTTTTTCCATATGAAATGTAGAATCAGTTTCTTAAGTCAAACACATCCTGTTGGATTTTGATAGGGATTGCAATAAACCCACAGATCAATGTTGAAAGAGTTGACATCTTTGCAATATTGAATCTTTCCATCCATAAATATAATAGGCCATTTGTTGAGTTTTTAAATTTTTCTCATTAATGGTATTCTTCATGAGGTATTACAAATATTGTATGCTATTTGTCTTACAAATTTGATGTTTTTCATGCTGTTTTAAATACTTTTTGAATTTCATTTCTAAAATGGATGTCACTTACACGTAGAATTTTTATTTTATGCATTAATTTAGCAGCAAAACTATACCTATTATTAATTCCAACAATTTATTCACTGGTGCTTCTCATCCCTCTGGCTTCCCAGGGGGTTGGTGTGCTCATCAGTAGTGGAGGTGCCAGGGAGAGAAGCTGCAGAAGAGCAGAGTCCCCTATTAGCCTTCATCTGAAAGAGTGCCTGTGAGCCCCAGTGTCCAAGGCAGGTGTTCACTCTGTGCTTCTCACCCCAAGAAACTCTGACCTCCAGCCAGTCTTCTGACTCATGTGTGTGAGGTGTGTCCCTAGTGTAGCTAGACACTACTTGCTCATAAGATTACAGGGATCTGGATTTAATTAGCAGACATCGCTGAGTGTTCAAGTATTTAATCAACCTCTAGATATTTTATCCACTGTAACACGAATGAAGAAAGCAATTATACACGTTGCTTCACAAAGAATGCTCTGGGGAGAGGTGGGTGTGTGCTCTCCATGCAGTGCTGGAGAGGAAGACCCAGGCAGCTGAGTAGCAGCCAGAGTTCTGCATAAGCTGGTGCAGAACTCTGGAAAGAAGGGGGAGACATGAAGAGAGAGTAAGAACCAGGAGCCAGAGGGGTCCCTGCACCAACTACTGGCAGCCCCTCCCCTTGGTCCACCCAGAACAGGCTACCAGGACCATGCCTTAAACACACGCCTGCTCATGTGAGTCACCAGTCCTGTACCCACAAAGCTACCCCTTATCTCAAAGATACAGGGTGAGGATCACGCAGCTCCCCTCCACCATACCCCATGGTTTATTAGGAGATCGGGAGGTTAAACAGGCAGTTTCTCATGCTGTAAAACCTCCTTCCCCCAAATCATGTTGTGTCCCATCAGAGGCCAGACCCTCCCATATTGGTTAAACAGGCACTGCTGCCCACCTTGACTGCTGACCTCTCTTGCCTGGCCTGAGCCGGCTTCATGTCACCACCCCAGTGCAGCCTGAAGCCACTAGCCCTGGCTCTTACCTTAACTCCATCCTTCTTCTGGGTTCAGGGGGTCCCAAGACCACCTTCTAGCAAATTCCTCTTCTTTTTCAACCGAGGTTTCTAGTACACCCTTGCACACTGCTCCTGCAGAGGCAGCTTTCAGGCCCTAAATTTTCCCCAGACTCCGCAAACTGGGACTGAGAGGAGGAGAGTTGAAATCAGCAAGTTAAGAGGACAGAAAATAGACAAGAAAAATCTCTGGCTTTCTGGGCAGACTCTTTGCTGCTCCTTCATCGCACCTTGTGTGTTTCTGCAACATGGGCTAGCTCTCACCTTGAGCTCATGCCAGCTTGACTCTTCAAGCTGCATTTACTGTAAATGCACAGCAATGGTGGGTTTCACGCAGAGTGCAATTTCAGTATAACTCTATCTACTGTGCTGCAGAATTGGGAATTACTCAGTTTCCCTAATTAAAGAAATTTCCCCTATAAAGTCCTTATTTTTATCTTTTCTAGAGTCCTTTGGCATTAACCCAGAAGACAGTGTTAGAATCCAATTTATCAATGTCAAAACATTAGAGTAATAATGAGGTTTGGAAACCTCTGTTGACCCAAAAGTAGGCTCCCTCACCATCAGACATGTAATGATTTTTCCTGGATGCACTTCTGCCAGTGAAGGCGATGGTTCCCATGTGTGAAAATGAAGGGATTCTCATGCTTGCACCTCAAGCACATCCCTTGGCACAGAGTTTGTGCTTAGGAAAGTTGAAATCATCCAAACGGATCAATGGGGCTCAGTGCCAACATCCTGAATTCTCTCTGCTCCCTTAGAAGCAAACCCAATCACCAACAATAATGCTGACATGTGAGCCTCAGGATTAAATTGCAGGAACGCTTCCGGGCAGCCTTCCTAGCAGTCGCTTCCATACAAGGTCCATCCTCTGAGGCTGGCTTTAGTCTGGCTTCTCAGCCAGCATACACTTACATCTTTTGACTTTCCCAACTGTATCTTGAGAAAGCTTTTTAAAATTGATTTCTTTTTTACCATTACTTTTTATTCATTAAGTGTGACCACAACCATATGAAAATAATTAGAAATTAGTAATGATGCAGTGCTGATAATCAAATAAAACATTTAAGGGAAAGATGTTTTCAGAGTCCTCTTGAAAAGGCTGCTATCTTTTTGAAATGAAAGAGATTTGGTGCCACACGTTGAAAGCAAAAGTTGAATAGAATTCTATTGTTAAAAGGGAAAGTACTCTTTAAAAGAAGGCAGTCCAGTTTGTTCACTGCAGCTTTCAAACCAATTCTAATTCAGTAGAACTCTTATCATTTGAATAACTTGTGCCAGCCTCTGCTTTAGAAAGGGAAGGGTGTTTAGGGAAACACTTTAATAAGCTACTTAGAAGAAAAGGAAGGGTTTGAGGATATAAATTATCAGGAGATGCAGCAGATATGGAAAGAAATTTGTGGTTGGAATGAGATAATAAGAAGAAGAAAGGAGATAACATGGCAGAAGTGTGAGGAACAAGTTGAAGAAGTGGAGAGGGGCTGGTTGTGATCATGGAGATGATGACCATGGTGATAATGGAGATGATGATGATAATGATGGTGATGATGGCATTGATAATGGAGGTGATGGCAATGGGATGTTGATGATGATGTAGATAATAGCAATGGTGATAGTAGAAGTGATTGTGATGGTAATGGTGGTGACGGTGAGAATAAAGAGTATGGTGATGCTGATAATGATGGAGATGATGGTGATGATGGTGGTGGTGATGGTGACGATGATGGTGGTGATGATAATGATAATGAAATAATGGTGGTGATGGTGGTGATGAACATGATAATGATTATAGCTAACATCTTTAAGTACTTACTATATGCTACATCCAGCATGCCTTGAGTTATTGAATTCTTACGATGTATAAGGCTGGCCTATTGCCACTGCCATTTTGTAGGTGAGAATAACAATAGACCTAGTCACCTAGTAGCTAGAAAGCTTTTCTGTAGAGAAGCTAGAGCCCAGATTGGCCCTGAGTGTGGAGAATTTGAAGTCATCCACAAAGGTCAATTCACACTGGGAACACGGCCTCAGAAGTCGGAGAGTCAATCCTAGGCATCTGATGCAAGGCCAATTGCTTGCAGACAGAGATTAAAGCAGAAAAAATTACTAGTGTTACGTCAGTAATTACATGTAAGAACTGTGTAAGTACACATTATTTACACTGTAAGGCAAACTACTGCCTTAGAGGAAGCAAAGAAGAGGCAGAAAGAGAGAAAATGGCATAAAAGGAGAGGGAGAGGTGACAAGTGGAGAGGAGCTGTTTATTCCTAAACAGGAGGAACAGAATAAGACACCAAAAATAGCCACTGCACATCTACCTGAGTCTCTGCCATACCCACATCTGCTCCCCATCCTTCTACCTCCCACTCTTCAATCTCCAGAGGGATTTGCCTGCAACTTTCAGTAATCTAGTCCACCAATGAGGTATCAACCACAGCAGAGTTGCCAGACAAAATACAGGGTGCCTAGTTCCAGATAAACAAAAAATATTTTTAATAAGCATATCTCACACAGTTTGGGAAGAAATTCAAATGTAATTGGGCATCCTATATTTTTATTTGTTAAATCTGGCAGTGCTGCCCCTTACCAAGACCATATTCTTTCTATTGTCCCACTTCCTTCTCCAGTTCATTAATCTGAGGGAGGGAACAGAAAAGCAAATTTATTGAATGTCTCTACAAACTCAGATTCTCAGTCATGGGGACTGGAGGGGAAAGGTTGGGTCTTGTGTGATGAGACCACACCTAGCTTGCTGTGAGCAGTTCTATGGTGAAAGTTAGCACGTGTGCATGGGCTTGGAGGAGGGATGACCTGACCTTAGATAACCATCTTTCATTCATTCATTCAACAGACAGCTACGAAGTACTGCTGACCCTTGAACAACATGGGTTTGAACTGTGTGGGTCCACATCTATGTGAACTTTCTTCTGACTCTGCCATCCCTGGGACAACAATATTAAGCCCTCCTTTTCCTCCTCCTGTTTAGCTCACTGAACATGAAGACAATAAGGACAATGACATTTTGATGACCCACTTCCACTTAATGAATGGTAAATATTTTTCTTTCTTACAATTTTTTTTAACAATTTCTTTTCTTTAGCTTGCCTGGTTATAAAAATACAGCATACAACACACACAGCATACAGAATATGTGCTATCTTCTGTTTATATTATCAGTAAGGCTCTTGGTCAACAGAGGCTATTGGTATTTAAGTTTTGGGGGAATCAAAAGTTATACTCAATTTTCTACAGCAAGGCGGGTCTGAGCCCCTAACCTCTGCACTGTTCACGGGTCAACTGTGCTCCCTTTGTGCCAGACAGGAGATGTGCTGAAAGTAACAACAAAGAAACTCAAAAGACTTCATTAGGATGCCATGGAGCGTTGAAGTCTTGACCCCAAGGACTTCAGAATGTGATCTTATTTGGAAGAAGGTCCCAACAGATAATCAAGGTAAAATGAGGCCTAATGGCCTCAAGGTTTGGGCCCTAACCAATATGTCTGGTGTCCTTAACAACAAGGGGAAACACAGGTGCCGACATACACAGAGGGAAGAGGCGTGACAATGCGGAGAGAAGGCGGCCATGTGAAAATGGAGGACTGGAGCAAGCAATGTGGAAACAAGCCAAGGGACCTCTTGGCCAACAGAAATGGAGAGAGGGCCGGGCGCGGTGGTTGATGCCTGTTATCCTAGCACTTTAGGAGGCTGCAGCAGGCAGATGACTTGAGGTCAGGAGCTCGAGACCAGCCTGGCCAACATGGAGAAACCCAGCTCTACTAAAAAATACAAAAATTAGCTGGGTGTGGTGGTGGGTGTCTGTAGTCCTGGCTACTCAGGAGGCTGAGGCAGAAGAGTCACTTGAACCTGGGAGGCAGAGGTTGGAGTGAGTCGAGATCCTGCCACTGCACTCCAGCCTGGGTGACAGAGAGAGGCACAAGACAGATCCCCCCTAGAGCCTCAGGGGAGCCTTAGGGAAAGAGACAGGACAGGCCCTCCCCTGAGGGCAGCTTCTTCTTGGACTTCTGGCCTCCAGAACTGTAGGAGAATAAATTTTGGTTGCTCTAAGACACCTGATCTATATGTTGTCACCCCAGCCCTAGGAAATGAATACACACAGTCATCTACTCAAACTCTAATAGTGGGAAGAATAACAACCTCAAACTCTAACAGTGGGAAGAATAACAACCACTATGAAGGGAAGTGTGCAGTGCTACAGGGTTCATATCAGAGGATTTTCCTGGCCAGAAGACTCCGAGACTGGCCCCTGAGGGAGCCACACTTGCACTGGGAGAGGAGAAAAGTCTGTGGGCATAGAGGCAGAGGAGCTGGGAGCAGGCTTCCTGGGAGCCAGAGGGGAGCACGTGATCTGTCCCCACCAGGCTGTGGACATGATTAGCAGCATGAAATCCAGGCCTTGACTCTAACGGTTAGATTTGCCCATCAGCAAAAATCTTGCCAGAAGCAATCCTATGAGGATAAGATCTGTAAATACAGGGCTGATGAGATTAAGGCAACTCCTCAAAATCTCATCAGGAAGCAAGTGATGCAGATGGAACTAATAAAAGATTAAATGCAATCTTGAAACCTGTAATGCATAATGCTGTAATTGAGGAGGCCTTTAGAGAATGATAGGAATATTTTAAACAAAGGAAGGAGAGGGAGGTGTGCATTCATGCCCTTCAGCACTGTCTGGGAGGATGGATGTCCCAATTTTAGAGGTCCCCTCCCAGGTCTTTTTCTGGAAATAGCCCCGGAGTTGAAAAGAACAATGTATCTTGCTACCACAGCACATTGGAAGCATCCCTTCAGAATACCCACTTCTCTTTGCTCCAATTTTATGCTCACTAAGCAACCTTCTGAGTTATAATTTGGTGCTCTGACTAGGTGATTTTCTTTCCAGGCCCTGAGCCAGGACTATTCTTGGGGCCGGCGTTCAGGCTGCACAGGGACAAGGCGGATGTGAGAAGCCCAGGCTCTGACACCAGACAGGACCACATGAGCCAGAAAAAAAAATAAAGGGAGGGTGCAAGACTGGTCCAGACTGGGTCAGCTCAGAAGAGCAGGGGAGCACAGAAGGTCCCCAGAAGACAGGTCCCATCAGCCCAGCAGGCAGCACTGGGAGGCTCGGCTGAGCGGCTGGCACATCTCGAGCCTGGGCACATGTTCCATGTGTCTTGGGAAAGCAGGCAGAGGGGAAACTGATAAAGGCAAGGCCAACGTCTTCAGTCAAGAAGGACATAGCTGTTGCAGGGCCCATATGAATGAGATCATGTAGCATTCAAACTTCTTGTCTCTTCTTGCACTCGGCATAACACCCTCCAGGACTATCTATGTTGTTGGACGGAGGATTTTCTTCTTTTTTAAAGCAAAGAGATAGATCTAGAGTGTTCTCACTACACACACATACACACACACACACACACACACACGCACACACATACACACAGACACACAAAAGTAACTGTGATGTGATGGACATGTCAATTAGCTTAATTGTGGTGATGATGTTGCAATATACACATATATCAAAACATCAAGTTGTACACCCTAAATATACACAATACCTGTTTGTTAATTATACCTCGGTAAAGAGGAAAATAAAAGGATGTAGCCAGTGGGTAGCTAGTCCAGAAGGCAACACTGACCTCTGCCCAGCCCCGTGATACACCTTTGAGGCCAACTCCCTGACACCCCATCCCCCACTGTCGAAGGCTCTCCTCCTTTGGTAACCAGAATATCTGGCCCTGACACTTGGTGTAGCCATGTTTCTTACTTAAAGTTCAGTAAGTAGTGGACATTCATTGAGGATTGGGTGAAGAAAAGTGAAAAGCGGTTTCAAATTATGTTTCTCTGGGGAAAATATATCATAAATCTGAACAAATTGAGAACTATCCTACAAGACCCAGCCGAAAGACTTCAGTTACTGAACTTCTTGTCCAATGTTAGAGAAGGTAGTTGTGTCAGTTAGTAATCTGGTAAATTTAAAATTTGTGGTCACAAACTTAGAAACTCAAAAATGGATGGTTCTAACTCTTATGATGAAACTCAGTGGAATTTACACTCCATTCAGAGTTCTTCATTTATCCTATCCTATGCATCTCATTCAACCCCATGCCCTTCCCTCCTACATGAGTGACACATTTAGGGAAATTACAAAGTAACATCATGGTGTGTCGGAAGGAGGATGCTTCAGTATGAATATTTTGGGTCCCAAACAATATCAATGGAGGAGGAAACTGATCCTACCTGTGCCCCCTTCACCAATGGCAGAAGCATCCACAAGTGCTCCCAGGGCCTCTGATGCTCCCTCCTGGGGGCTATAAAATCCTCTGATGCTCCCTCCTGGGGGCTGCAGAATCCTCTCATGCTTCCTCCTGGGGGCTGTAAAATCCTCTGATGCTCCCTTTGGTCCTCCCCTGTGGCTGCCCTCACATCCTCTAGTGCTCTTTTGTGGATGCTTCCAGGACCTCTGGTGCTCCCTCATGGGTGTTCCCATATTCTCGGGTGCTCCCATGTCTCCTAATGCTCCTTTGTGGGTGCTCCTAGGAGCCATTCTCCATCAGCCCGTGTCTCTCCTGGGGTGGATGTCGTTGGTGAACCTTCAGGCGCTCCTCTGTGCTCAATTCTGAGGTCATGAGAGTCAAGATGGGGAGGGCAGGGAATGCTGTCCCCCTGTCTGCTGCAAGCCAACTTGTCCAATGTGGGTTGCCCCACATCGATGTGGGAACTGGGCAGTTACTTTGCCCTGCTCTCTGAGGAGTGCTCCGTGCCTACCCCAGAGCTCCCCCTCAGGGAGAGATGAAGCTAGAAGCTGGGGCCACCAGGGGTTACCAGAAGCCACCAGTAGCTGGAGGATACAAGGAAGGATCCTCCTTTTAAGACTTTGGAGGGGGCACAACCCTGCCAACACCTTGACTTCAGACCTCTGGCTTCCAGAATTTTGAGTGAATAAATTTCTGACGTTTATGTCACGTAGTTTGTAGTAATTCATTGTAATAGCCTAGGAAACTAATATAATTACATGGTGGTCATCTTCCCCATTCTCCTCAGCAGACTTCTGATGTTCAGACATCTCACCCCTCCTCTTCTGTCTGAAAGTAACAAAAGATAAAATGAATAAGAGTGGAAATGGAACCCCTATATAGAATGGCCCCAGTTTCATGAAGAAGAGCAGCTCAGGCTGAGGCAGCCAACCTGGAGGAGGGGACACCAGCCCTTGCAGATGTATGATGCGGTCAGCAAAGCAAGGGTGGCAGGAGGGACCACTCCTGGATGAAGGGGTGATCAGGAGCGTAGATGGGCTGTAGAGCCCCCAGAGTCCCCCATCCCATGTGCTGGCCTAAAGAGCTAGAGGAAGTCAGCTAAACCAGGAGACAGGCAGAGACACCCCTTTTGTTCCAGTTCTCTTCCCTTCTGGTTTCTTCTCACAGAGATTATTTTCTGTTTGTATCTAGGTCCACAGACCCTGGAATACAGCTTGATGCAGCGTAGGTGCTCAGCAAAAGCTATGAAATGAACAGATGGCAAGAAAATTCCTCAGGAAGGAAAGGGCTTAATGAAAATGTCCTCTCTGAGGCAAATATTTAAAGTGAAGATGAAAGAAGAACTCAAGATAAATATCATAAAACAACAGATGAAGTTGGAAAAAATGATAAAGAAGAGCCAAATAGTAGCAGAGAAGCTGCCCAGCTATGGAAAAGGAGGTCCCTGCAAACATAGATGGATGCTGCTGGAAACACACTCAGGGACTGGAAGAGTTTTAAAAGGAAGCGACGTGAGGTGGAAAGGACTAAGCATTAAAAGATGGCGAGAACATAGCAAAGATTGAAGACAAAGAAAATTCATCCCTCTTAACTGCCAAACTCAAAACTCCACCTCTCTCCTTATGTGCTCAGCTCATCTTAATCGCTTCCTCCCCTGGGAAAACAAACATAACCACGAATAGATGCCTTAAGCTCCCAGGCCCTGCCCATCACGTGTTCTCCTCCTGTTCAGAGTGGACGCCCCTCCTGGCCTCCCATCCCCATCTTCCTCTTGCTACTGCTGAGCTGGACCTCAGCCTCTCCCACCGTCGACTCCACTCCTGGCCATGACCAGTGCTGGCTGGCTACACTGCACTTTGGTTTCCCACAAACCTCCTGTCCCTCATGTGACTGTGGACTGTGCCTGAGTATGAGGTGGGGGAGCAAAGGCCAGGGCTCAGGATGGGGGAGTCAAAGCCCAGGATGGAAACAGGTGGGCAAGCAGGAGTTTTTTGACAACCAGGACACACCCCAGGTACCAGACACAGGAAGGGAGTCAGGGCCAGCAGCAAGGCTGCTGTGATGTGGCCTCTGGAGATTAGAAGAATGAGGCCATATTGGTCTCAGAACCTGGACAAGCTCAAGCCTACAGGTCAGGATTAATGGGATCCTTGTCAGTGAATCCTACGACATTCTCGCTTGTAACTCAGTCCCCCTGCATAGGACATGTTTAATCAATACACCAAAACCTGGTGACGGGCTAGGGAGCAAGAGAGGACATCTCCGGTGGTGACTTTCCCCCACTGTGCATGGGGAGTGCCTGCCACTTCATCAGTGGGCTGGAGTCCCTGTCCCCCAAGGGCACATAGGCAAAGGGTCCTGTACCTTGGCCTGGGGCCTCCTGAAAAATAAAGGCCAGATGGAAGCCTCGGCCTTTCTTCCATTCTGGGGAATCTTTAGAGGCCCCCAGGAGGACCTTAGACTCCAGTTTCATTAACTCTCAAAGGGGCCCCAGGTCCTAACCCTAATTCCTGCCTGCTGGGCCAAAGGGTCCTTCTGAGGCCTTAAGCATGTGGGATCCTAACCCCAAGTACAGTATCTCCCTAAATAAAAGAGCTCATCTACCTTAGAAAAGGTTGGCCACTAAGCTGTGCAAGCCTTGGAATAGAGATATGCCCCTCCTCCCTGTTACATGTGTATGCCTACCTCTTTGGAGAGGCATTTTGGTTTTGAAAATGTTTGCACTGAGGTCTGCGGGGTGCATCAAGGTACAATGCAAGGTGCATGCCACTCTCCTCTCAGAGCTCAAAATAGTCAGATGCAAGTCTCTCCATCAGGAAGACCAGCTGCCCTGCCTTCCTCAACTCAGAAAGGGACCATGACCCAGGAGGCACCTTAGCACCATCCCTGGGTCTGCACTTCTCTCTAATCGCTTCCTCTGGGAAAATCTGCCACCCCCTACAGCAGCAGAGAGATGAGACTGGCAATGCAAACCCTGGCATTCCGTGCTTTCAACCCAGATCTTCAGCAAGCGTATCCTCTGATAGACAGTTCATTAGTGTCCTCTCCCCTTCCACTGCCCAATCTCTTGGCACGTGAAGTCCAAACACTGACCTGCTATGTAGCTAGAAGAAGGAGGAGGAAGAGGAGTGGGGAGAAAAAGAAGAGGAAGAGGAGGAGATAAGGATGAGTAGATAGCTCAGTTTAAAATAATGAAACCACCTGGAGCCCTCTGGTTGGTCAGGACTAAGGCATCTCAACATACAGCAAAGGATCATGCTTGATCAAATGGTATGAAAAATCGCTTAGTGGCATCTGCATGGTGGAGCCCTCAGCAATTATTGTCACAAGCTCACCCAGCCCTCTGCTGACCTGGGCGGCCACTTTCTTAGATTAAAAGGTGCTACTCTATGGAGAGCAACTGTGCAGGTGGCAGCACTGAAGCCTGGGTCTTTTGAATTCTCTGTCCACCCAGCTCTCCTCTTTTTTTTTTGAGTTAGAGTCTTGCTCTGTCACCCAGGCTGGAGTGCAGTTGCACGATCTCAGCTCACTACAACCTCCACCTGCCAGGTTGAAGCAATTCTCCTGCCTCAGCCTCCTGAGTAGCTGCGACTACAGGCACATGCCACCACGCCCAGCTTATTTTTTTGTATTTTTAGTAGAGACAAGGTTTCACCATGTTGGCAAGGATGCTCTCCATCTCTTGACCTTGTGATCTGCCTGCATTGGCCTCCCAAAGTGCTATGATTACAGGTGTGAGCCACCACCCGGGCCCATCCTCCCCTTCTGATTGGGACTCACATGCAGAAGCACATGGTGAAACTGGGGAAATGGAAGACTAGCACTTTCACATTTATCTAGAGGTTTTGCATTGGCAGCTTGGCAACTCCATCCTGCGACCCAATCCAGGGAGCTGTCTAGTCCTGGGAAAGCTGCTGAAGGCTGCATTCTCTTTACCTACCCCAGGATCCTGCAGCATGCTTCTCTAAGCCCAGTGAGAAACGGCGTGTGCAATGGTGAAGTCATCACTATACTATCATTGTTCTAAACTTACAACCTCTTGATTTATTCCTCCCGCATTCATAGAAAGAATAGAGCAATTTCAACATTGCTATAAATTCTTTTGCTCTCATAGAAGGGTTTAATCAAGCCACTTCCATCTGTTCTTTCTCCCAAGACAGCAACAAAATCATTTTCTGCCTATAAGAAATAACTTTGGAGGAAAGTCCTGGATACATTCAAAACCCATTTTAATTATTTGGTATTTTACCAGGAAGTTCTCAAAGTTGGATTTGTTAGTTTCTGAGATTGTGAGCAGTTTTGAATCCTGCGGTCCTGGCAGAGGGAGCCAAATGCTCACCAAGAACCCGAGACTCCCCAAGCTTCACCAAGCTTGGGAGTGCACTTGGCACCAGATTTGATAAGAGGCATCTAGAAAGGGCAGGGTGGAAAGGAATTGGCCCAGGCCTGTGCATCGCTGTAGGGATTCTGGGAGAAGTTGTTCTGTCAAAGAACCGTGGGTGCATGGGGAAAAGTGCCTCTCCGAGAGCTCTCTGTCACAGCCCAAGGAGATGCTATGGGTAAGGGTTCTGCCTGTGGATCCCCTCACAGCACACCTCGCTCACCCTTGACACCCCCAACACTGCACACAGTGGCTCTGACATAGGGACAGGGAGACGGACCTTGATAAACATGCTTCCTTTAGAATTGTATGGCTGTTCTGGACTCGAGGGAGGCCCTGTATTTGTCTGGATCAAAGTTGTTCCATTTCCTATCTTCCTCTAAGATGCCTGTATTTTCTTTCCTATTTAACAACCTACATTCCCTTTGTCCAAGAATATTTCAGCTCTACTTTACCCCTTGCTACAGTCTGAATGTTCACGTGCCCCCAAAATTCCTATATTGGAATTCTAAGCTGCAAGGTGATGGTATTAAGAGGTGGGGACTTTGGAAGGTGGTTAGGTCATGAGGGTGGAGCTCTCATAAATGGAATTAATGTCCATAAAAGAAGCCCTAGGGAGACCCTCACTACTTCCGCCTGTGAGAAGACAACCGTCTATGAGGAAGTGGGTCCTCACCGGACACCAAGTCTGCTAGCACATTGATCTTGGACTTTCCAGCCTCCAGAACTGTGAGAAATAAGCTTCTGTTATATATATGCCACCCAGTCTATGGCATATCATTACAGCAGCCAAGACTAAGACTCATCTAAATGTTACTTATCTAAACAACAATATTTTTCTGGCCAGTTGATGCCAGACAGGAGATGGAACCCAAGCGATGACCTTGGTGCTGAAATGCCTGCTCCGCTCTCAACACTCAATGCACACTGGCAGAGAACTGCAAGATGCTGGTCACATCCAGAGCAAACATCTCTTGGTCTAAAGCGAAGCTTCCAGGAATGAGCTGTCTTCTCGTCTCTCCTTGCGTTTCCTGGAGACCACATCAGTGGATGTTGGTGGGTATGGAATTGGGGAGGAATGAAAGCAGGGAGGGGATCAGGGCAGGTGGCAGCACAGGAAAGGGGTGTCCTTTCTTTATTTAGAATGTTATTTTTTGAGGCAAACCAAAGATGAAAATTTTCTCAGCTCCTACAGAGTACCAATAGACAAAAATAAAATATTCTAAAGCTGATCTGTGTCTTCCTTTAGTTACCCCAAATCCGCAGGGCCACCTGTGACAGATGGTGGCATTGATCCAGGGTGTAATTGATTGGGGTTGGCAAGAGCAGTAGAAGGAGCTGGAATGCTGATAAGAGAGACACTTAGATCATTTGCATACACTGCTCCTCCATCATATAGAAGACAAAAGTGAGCCCTCAGTGATGGGCTCCAAGTGTCTCTTGGTGGGACCCCATGCGGTCTGCTCCTTGCTGGATGACTGCAGTCGCATAGAAGCTCTGCTTCTCAAAAATCCAGGGTAAATTGCATTCCTCCTATACATCATCAACCAGAAAGACAACCTAAGTAAGCACACATTTTCTAACCTATTGATATAAAAAAGGCTCACACCTTCTGGATAAGCAACTAATCCCAAGAATGTCACTCAACCTGCTTATTGATAGCCAGGGATTGCCAAGTTTTCTGCCTCCAGAATGGATCAATTCCAGCTGGCTCACGTGTGAGTGCCTTTGCTGACAGTGCTATTTGTATTAACTAATACATCCTTGAAAAGGGCCCCAAGTGGGAGAAAGAGCATCACACTGACGTGCCCGCTATTAAAATAAATCATCATCAGGAGAGGATTTCATATTAACAGTCTGAAAACTCAGTTTTCAATAGTGTTTCTTTTATATCTGGAGTCTCTCCTTTTTTCTCTTCTTTTTTTAATTTTTTTTACTTCTTTTGTATTATAAAGTGTCTTACAGGTTCTCCATTGCTTAAAGGGGGGAAATATGACCCATTTAACACACTGATTTCTTTCATAGCTGTGCAATTTCTTTGCAGTTTATGAATAATTTTTGTCCACAGGGTTTGCAGCAAATATTGGTTACAATGCAATCAGATAAATAGAGCCAGGGTTAGAAAAACAAATCCTTTGAATTATTTTTACAGCTTAATCACAGACCTTGTGAATTTTCAGCAATCTGTGAGCCTGTATGGCTAAAGGTCAAACTATTCTGAAGCAAAGAAGAAATAGGAAATTCAGAAATTCAGAAACTGTTTCTGCATTATAGTTGCCTCCCAAACCTAATTGTGGGACTAGATGACTTTTTCCCAAATGCACAGTCCTTATTTGCTGAATGTGTGGTGTACTCCTCAGCTCAGACTGCCATAACAAATACCACAGATGGACAGCTTCCACAACAGAAATGCATTTCCTCCAAGTTCTGGGGGCTTTTCTGAGGTTGGGGTGCCAGCGTGGTCAGGTTCTAGGGAGGGGCCTCTTACTGGCTTGCAGCAGCCACCTTCTCTCTACGCCCCTGCATGGCTTCCCTCCAAGTCTCTGCAGGGAAAGTGCAAAAGACCTCTCTCTTCCTCTGCTTATAAGGCCACTAATCCCTGCAGATTGGGACCCCACTCTTATGACTTCATTTAACTTTAGTTACCCTAAAATCTGTATATCCAAATATAGTCATTTTGGAGGTTAGGCTTTCAAAATATGAGTTTGGGAGGACACAAGTCAGTCTATAGCAAATGGCCACTTTATGTAATGTCTAGTGCTTTGAGCTGAGTAATTTAAAGCACTGGACATTACATAGCAGATAAGCATGTATGTATCAGGAAGGGGTGAGAATATAGCAAAATAGTCATTTGATGGGAATTCCATGGAGAATGAGTTGGAATGTCATGCGACATCATGGAGGCACCTAGCAGAAGGCATTGAGCAGACCCGCAGGAATCAATTGGATTGCAGCAGGCAGGAAGGGGCCGGGGGGTACCCAGGGCTGTGAGGAAGTACAGCGTCACCATGAGTGAGAGACGTTCGCAGGAAGCACAGGTGCCCTTGAGTGCTGAGCTAAGGACCTGGACAAGAATCACTGTGAATTCCACAGCTATGGAAACCCTGGCGGTGGGGCTACCTGTGGTCAGAGAGGGGCTTCAAGACCAGTGATTTCCAGCAGCTGGGAGAATGGACTGGAATGGAGACCCCCTGAACTGCTTCGACAGCTGGACTAGAAGGGGGAAGGTGGAGGAAAGGCAGAGGGGTAGGGTGAACATTTTATTTCTTATATTTTTACATTTGAATTTGTAGCCTTTACATTTCATTCCAGGGCATCCGATTCAGGGGGAAAAAGAAAACATATTTTTCATGTATTAACAGTGCTGATATACTCCAAAATCCTTCTGGAACCATCAGTGTAAGATAGAATAACAAACAGAAAAATGGCTTATCTAAAACTGTCCCTTGCAGTAAACATCAGAGGTGATGAAATATTTAGGTATGACCAATCTGTGGTATGAATTCTTGGGTCAAATATGTTAATTGCTATGATTCTATGCAAACTATCATTTGCTGAAGTAATGAAAATGGTTAGATGCACTGGAAGCTCTCAAGACTAAGTGTAGCTAGTATGATATACTGATGTTTCTACACCAAAAACAAAAGAGTAAAAAGAGTTTATCCCTGTGATTGCAATGCTGAAAAAAGCCATCTTATAGATCTTCTTAAATATTTCATGATTGACCACTACAGAAATGAAAATAAAAATACACGAGTTTTCTCAGAACTTTGGGTATATATCAAAAGCTATTATTGTTAAGATACGACTTCTACTGAAATTTCAGAAGCAAAAAGACTGGCTAAGAACTAGCCGCCCCTCGAAGATTGGCAGCTCCATCACTCATCCTGATGCATGCAGAGTAAATGAAGCAGGGCGCTGTCACTGGGTTTGGTTTCATAAGAGGGTGGGAAGGAGGATGGATGGAGAGAAATTGATTTTTGCTAAGTTGGGAAAAAACAGTTTTATAAGGAAAGGCATGTGCTCATTAAATTATTTACAGGGCCAGTGCAAATGATTTAAAGAGAGGAATGCTGAACTCTAAAAAATAAATAACAAAAGCACTGAGGTGCCTGGCCTTGTTGGCATGCTCCTGGAGAAGTGAAGTGCGGCTTCATTCCTGTTATGAATGGCAAATGCTGCCGATGTGAAGCCACCTGTCAGATCACCGTAAGTAACAATAATGGTGAGCAATGACGTCAGTCGAGGGGACCGTCTAGACATATCCTGGCTGATACTGAATAGAGGCACCTACTTACAGCACAGACAATTCAGAAGAAGAAGAAGAAAAAAAAAAGGTATGTATGAACCACTTCTTTTTATAATTGAAAATGAAAATAGCTTTATGGAGGCGTCCAATGGGGATAGAACTGTATCCCCTTAAAACCAGGTTACCTAATCCATGGAAGGGCAGAATATCACAGAGAAAATTAAAATGGGTTTTAATCATGGAAAGTAAACATCTGAGCATATTTGACAAGTCTCAGCACAGAGTCAGCTTTCTCCAGGCTTAGCCTGATGGAGGATCTGGTGTCTTCCCTGGTCCCTCCCCCATCTGACCCATTCTGGACTGAGAGAAGCACCTGGAGCTGCCCCTGCCAGGGCCTCCCCACTTCACATGAAACCACCTGCCTCTCAGCACTGCAAGGCCTGGCTGCGCCAGCTTTCTAACACACAGGGTGTTAGCAAATGTACTACCAACGCTCACAATTATTTCCAAACAGGCCTGCAGGCAAGGACTCTCAGTGACTACTGACCATCACAGGAAAGGATATCTGCTCAGACAAAACCAACACGGGTACACCAATCTCACAGTGGAAGCAATCTCACAGTGGGAACCCAGTCTCAAAGTGAATGCACAGTCTCACAGTGGGAGCAC
>CAUYLG010077790.1:0-38465 GCA_963573385.1 Cacajao melanocephalus
GGCACCTCCATGAATGTATTTGCTGATAAGAGGCCAAGTTAAGTGGTACCAGCAGAGCCTGGGAATGCAGGTGCTGTCAAGTGCCAGAGCCCCCACTATCAATAAGTTGTATGTCTTTCGTGACAGCTTTACCCCTTGCACCTGGCACTGTTTTATTTCTCATTAACTAGTTTATCTTTTAACTTTTTGCTTACTCTGCTTCTGTGAAAAATTTGCTTCAGCTAGGTTCCCCCTCCCTTTTAAAACTAGGGTATAAAAGATCAACCAACTTTTTCTTAGGGGCCGAGAGAATTTTGGGCGTTAGCTGCCTCTTGGTCGCCAGCATAATAAAGGACTCATAATTCAGTCAGTGTGGCACGTTCCTTGACTTGCTTGGGTACAACAATTGGCATGAGTGAAGCCCCTCCATGCCAGAACTTAAAGACCAAGATATGATACCTCCTCAGAGAGGCTTTCCCTAACAACCCTCTCCCATGCTGTCTCCACTGGCACCTTGCAGTTCTATTTCTGCAGAGCACACAGCTCCATCTGAAGGCATCTGTCTGTATCTCCTCATTCACTGTGTGCCGCCTCTGCAGAATACCAGCTCCCAGAGGGAAGGGATGGATCCCTGGGGCTTGCTTAGACTGATGCCTGGTACATGATAGATCCTCAATAAATATTTTGAGTGACTGGCTGAAGAAATGATGGTCTCGATCTCTTGCGCTACCCCGCGAGCCCCATCGTAGAGGGGGTTAGTGCTGTACCTGCTTCAGGCTACACAGCATGAAAAGCACCGTGTTTTGTGGAATACATTAATTCTCTTTTAAGTTGAGGAAACCCTAGGAAAAGGAAGAGAAGGAGGAACAGCTGCCTCAATCAGAAGAGTAGAACCCCAAGCAGAGCTGCGGGAAGAAACGATGCTCCTGACCACCTTGACCTTCACCCTTGGCCCAAGATGCCATGACTGAGATTTCTCTACTGAGAAAGAAGATGGCCTGGCAATCAGCCCAGCTGAGCTCCTGCTCTACCTCTCTAACTCGCTGAGTGACCTTGAGCAGGTCACTTCCTCTGCCTGGGCCTCAGTTTTTGTCTCTGTTAAATGGGAGGAGGTAACCCCCTAGGGCCCCTCCCAGTCCTCCTGGAGCCTCCCAAAGGGCTGCAGAGAGGAGGAGACAAAGGAAGGACAGTAGTGAGTACCAGGAGAGGAACTTCTCCCCAAGGGTTTCCCCAAGCCCAACCTCCAGCCTTGGGCAAGCCCCCTTGCCAAACAAGTGCACAGGAGGTGTAGACGCCAGGCCGGGACAAAGTCCAGCCCCAAGTGTGGGGTTCTGAAACCAGCAGATCAGACGCCTCCTTAAATTGCAGGGTATACGTTTTGAAGGAGAAGGCAGATAGGATAAGGAGCCTAGGGGATGCCCCAGCGCAGGGGGAGGGCTTCTGAGCCCTGGCCCGGGGTTGGAGTTGAGGTGGGGTGGGGGCGGGGAAGAGGGATGTGCTCGGGTGGGGGTAGAGGCAGTGGGATCGGAAAAGGCCAGAGTCCAGCAGGAAAACTTCAGAGGCCGGAGGAGACTTTTCCAAAGCTCCACTTAAAACTCGAAAGGACTTGGTGCCAAGCGTCCAGAGTCCCGAGTTCAAGACCCAGCTCTGACGCTAATGCGCTAGGCAAGTCCTTTCAACTTGGGCCTCAGTCTCCCCATATTTACAATAAAAAGGGAGCGTGGCGGGATGGAGCTCAGGATCCCTATGTCCGATCCTAATCTCCAGCTCAGGCGGGCTCGGCCACCCCTAGCATCCAGGAGAGAGAACTTTTATTCTACTCGCCCTACACGGTGGCAGGGAAACTGAGGCACAGACTGGGGAGACGGGCCCAGCAGCGCAGGGCTGCAGGCGTCCCCGCGCCCCGTTTTCCCCCTCAGCCCCAGCGTGGAGGGAGCGGTGCTGGGGACGGGAGGGACCCCACCGGGGTCCTGGGAGCCGCCCCCGGGCAGCCTCACCTTCCGCACGCGCTTCTTCCGGATGCTCTCCACGGCGAACACCTGCTCGCCGATTGCTGACAGCTCCATGCGGGGCGGCGGGGGAGCGGGCCCGGGGCCGGGCCGGGGGCGGAGCTGCGGGGCCGCGGCTGCGGCGCGCGATGCTGGGGCTGGCGGGGTCCCCGTCACCCTCGCCCGGGCGCGCACGCGCACGCGCACGCGCGCACACCCCCTCGCGCTCCCTCACGCCGCCGACGTTCCATTTTTGAACCTGCGCAACGTTTTCAGCGGCGCCAGCAAGCGAGCGCGCGCAAAGAGGGGGCGGGGCAGGAGCGCGCGGGCCGGCCGCTGGGCTCTGCTCGCGCCCGGCGGGTCAGCCCCGCCCCCGAACCCGGGCCCGCCCCTGCCGTAGCCCCGCCCCAGGGTCCGCCCCCCGGGGTTGCTATTGGGCGGCGCGCCGCGTGCGCCGGAACGCGGGACTTATTTGTCTCGGGCGCCGGCTGGGGCGGGGCGGAGACTCGCGCGCCCCATCTCGCTGTTGGGCCGGGGCGGGACGTGATCCTTAATTCCTCCGCGGGCGCCTCACAGCCTCTTGGTGACTGCGAGGGGCCGAAACGGCTGGGCTCTGCGGGGCCGACGACAAACTCGAGGCTCAAAGCAGGGAGGCCATTTACCCACCTCCCGCAGCGGAGGAGACGGGGCCGGGGCCCTTGAGTTGCTGGAGGGCCGGGACCCAGAAGGCTTCCCACCGTGTCCGGACGTCGCAGGGCCGAGGTCTTCCTAATCCCGCCTTCTCCGCGGCGCAGTTTGGCCGGTGTCTCCACATCCGTCCGCCCACCCCTTCATCCTCCCCTACCATCATCCGGCCGTCTAACCGACCCTCGAAGATCGGTGCCGAGACGCGCGGGTCGGAAGCGGGCGCTGCTGCTTCTGGGGCTCCCAGGCCGGGCCCTGGTTCGTGGCGGAAGCGGCCGCGGTGAGCTGAGGTTCCCCGGGGACGGATTTTGCCGCCGCGCTGCCCCAGCCTCCCCCAGGCCCTCACGCACTGGACGCCTGGTGCGTAGTAGGGGCTCAGCCATTTGTGGCACCAGGTCCGAGACGAACTCTTGATTCCCCACCCCTTCTTTTTTTGGCTAAAGCGCCTCCATTCCTCGCGGGGAGCCGGGAGTCGTCCCTACTCCTTCCTGCACTGCCCGCAACTCCTGGCGCTCCGGCCTCCCCTCGGGGCCTCGGGTCTGCCCGCCCTCACCGCCCGGGGGCCCGTCGTTTCCCTGGACCACAGCAGAGACCTCGCGGAGCTGCCGTCCCTCTGATCTCAGCCACACGGTGCCAGAGTGCGCGTCTAAAATGCAGATCTGACGGGGTCACCCTGTGCTTAAAAACTTTCCTCCCTATTCCCCTCAAAATAAAATCCAACACCTCTTTCTGGCACACAGAAAAAGAGAATAATACATTCACACCTGACTTTTCATCAAGAACAACGGAAGCCAGAGAGAAAATAACCATCATTTTAGAATTATATATTCAATGAAAATGTCTTTAAAGAATTATGTATCCGGTATGAAGCACATATATCCAGAACGTAGGTGAAATCATGGCACTTATTACAAAAACTTAACAGTCGGCCAGTGGCCGACTCTCCGGAGGGAGATTCCAAAGCGGGAACTTCAAGGCAGGAGAAAGATGATCCAAGACGGAGGTCTCATGCAACAGGGAATAAAGAAAAATGAAGAACATTGATAGTGTGAAACAATAACAAAGTCTTTTGGATGGAAACAGATTTGAAATAGCAGTGATGGTACATACTTGGGTGAGTGGAGTTAAAGTGTTTTAAGATCTTTATATTCTTCAGGAGGAAGGTGAAGATAAGCTCAAATACACTGACAAATTGAAGAATCCAGGTTGTCATTACTGGGATGAACACTGTAGGAGTGGAAATGCAGTGTATATTTATCCAAATTATTGGAGGAGGAAAAAGAATGATCAACCCAAGCAACCCTAAAGCAGGCAAGAATGGAGAGAAAAATAAATACAAGATGGAGAGGGGATGGGACAAATAGAGGATAGCTATAAATTCAAATATTCTGTGATTCAGTAAATGCAAGTGGACTAAATATTGCAGTTAAAATACAAAGATTATCAGAATGCATATATTGCTGCATGCAGTTTACAAGAGAAATCCGCAAGAGACACTTCCAGAACATAAAGATAGTAAAGGTCAAAAGTAAACACGTGGGGGAAAAATACCATGCAAATGCTAACAAAAAGAAGGCTGGGGCCGTTATTTTAATATCAAGGGGAAAAACCCACCAGAAATAAATAAGGTCACTTCATAATGAAAAGTGTCCAATTCACCAGAAAAATAGAACAATTTCACGTTTGTATGCAAATACCATAGTCAATATAAGAAACAAGAGAGCTAGATAGAGAGATAGACAGATCCACAATTATAGTGGGAGATTTTAACACTCGTCCCTCTGTAATTGGTAGGAGAAGAAGACAAATATTCAATAACGTATAGGAGATTCAAACATCATTAACAAAACTAATAGACTTTTATAGCACACTGTATCTACAATGGTAAAATACTTCCCTTTTCAAGACATACAGGATACCTATGAAAACATTTAATTTCAATAAATTTCAAAAGCTTGAAATAACAGAGTACATTCTCTGACCACAACACATATACGCTAGAGATGAATAATTAAAAGTTTACTTCAAAGCCCCATATGTTTGGAAAGTAAGAAGCACTTTTTTTTTTTCTTTTCCTTGTTTTGAGATGGAGTTTCGCTTTCACCCAGGCTGGAGTGAAGTGGCACGATCTTGGCTCACTATAACCTCTGCCCCCTGGGTTCAAGCAATTCTCCTGCCTCAGCCTCCCTAGTAGCTGGGATTATAGGCACAACCCCCCCCCCCAACCCCCGGCTAATTTTTGTCTTTTTAGTAGAGATGGGATTTCACCATGTTGGCCAGGTTGGTCTCCAACTCCTGACTTCAGGTGATCCGCCTGCTGCAGCCTCCCAAAATGCTAGGATTACAGGCGTGAGCCACTGAAGAAGTATGTTTTTATGTTAACTAATGGTTCAAAAAAGAAATTGTAACAGAAATTATGAATATGTATGTGTGTGTATATATATATTCTTTTTGAGACGGAGTGTTTTTGCTCTTGTTGCCCAGGCTGGAGTGCAATGGCACGATCTCGGCTCACTGCAACCTCCACCTCCCAGGTTCGAGTGATTCTTCTGCCTCAGCCTCCCAAGTAGCTGGGATTACAGGCTGGTGCCACCACACCCAGCTAACTTTTTGTATTTTTAGTAGACACGGGGTTTCTCCACATTGGTGAGGCTGGTCTTGAACTCCCAACCTCAGGTGATCCACTGACCTCAGCATCTCAAAGTTCTGGGATTACAGGTGTGAATCACCACGCCTGGCCTGTAAAATATTTTTAACTGCTCTTCCACTGCCGCCCATGGGAATGGAAATCTGTCCCAGATGCTGGAAGCCAACTGATGGTAATGACTGCGCCACTCCTCGTCCTACCACGTGGATCCTCTGTGTGTGTCCTCGCCAGATGAGCTCACCGAGATGGCCAAGTCCAGTCAAGCAAACTGTGAGGGAAATTTTGAGTCCCTGGACCTTGTGGAATTTGCTAAGAAGCAGCCATGGTGGTGTAAGCTGTTCCAGCAGGAATCTGGACCTTTGGCAGAAAAGTATAGCACGGCAATGCATCTGTTCACTGGAGGTGTCACTGAATGGTCCATGGGTTTCATATTCCGGAAGGTTGGAAAGTTGGCTGCAACAGTTGTGGGAGGTGGATTTTTTCTCCTTCAGCTTGCAAACCATACTGGGTACATTAAAGTTGACTGGCAACGAGTGGAGAAGGACATAGAGAAAGCCAAAGAGCACCCGAAGAAGCTAAGAGCAATCAGATACCTACCGAGGTCAGGAGCAAAGCTGAGGAGGTGGTGTCATTTGTGAAGAAGAATGTTCTAGTGACTGGGGATTTTTCGGAAGCTTTCTGCTTGGCATGGCATCCTAAGAAAAATGACCTTATTTTCCTTTCTTCTTTCTTTCCTTCTCTTTTCCTTTCTTCTCTTTCCTCTCTCCTCCCTTGCCTTCCCTCCCCTCCCCTCCCCTCCCCTTCTCTTTTTTCTTTCTCTCTTTTTTCTTTCTTTCTCTTTCTTTCTTTCCTTTCTTTTTCTTTCTTTCTCTTTCTTTCTTTCTTTTCTTTCTTTCTTTCTCTTTCTTTCTTTCTTTCTTTCTTTCTTTCTTTCTTTCTTTCTTTCTTTCTTTCTCTTTTCTTTCTTTTCTTTCTTTTTGCTCTTGTTGCCCAGGGTGGAGTGCAATGGTGTGATCTTGGCTCGTGCAACCTCCACCTCTTGGGTTCAAGCAATTCTTCTGTCTCAGCCTCCAGAGTAGCTGGGATTATAGGCATGTGCCACCAGGCCAGCTAATTTTCATATTTTTAGTAGAGATGGGGTTTCTCCATGTTGGTCAGGCTGGTCTTGAACTCCCGACCGCAGATAATCCTCCCGCCTTGACCTCCCAAAGTGCTGGGATCACAGGCGTGAGCCACCGCCCGGCCACCTTATTTTTATCGTTCTTGTTTGTTTCCACCCAGCAGCCTCTACACTCCATCGTAGGACATTGAGTCCCTCCTCCTCTTCTCCCATGCCTTTCTCTCTGCTGTAGCAAATCTGAGTGGCTTCTATTAGCATCTCTTGGTACAAGTTAGTGTGGCCCTACCATGAGCTTGATGGTGGTGGAAGAGACAATAATTGTTAGCTCTCCTTCCAGTACACCCGCTACTTGACCAATCTGTAGGTCAGCAAGAAGATTCCTTTTCTTATCAGAACATACTGCAAGATGGCTCACCATGGAGGATGAGCGGATCCTGAAACGGCTCAAACTGTTGATTTGGAAAAGAAATAAGCACAAAGATAAACTTATTGTGTGCTGCATGGAAAGGAACTGAATACATTTGCCTTTAAGCATGAAAAAAATATTTTTAACTGAACAAGAAGAGAAATATTGCATAGTAAAAATGTTGGGCTATGGCGAAAGCACTACTTAGAGGGAAGTTTGTTGCCTTTTGTGCTTATGTTAGAAAAGAGAAAAGGCTGAGAATAATGAACAAGCGCTCATTTCAAGAAGCTAGAAAAAAAGCAGCAGAGTAAACCAAAGAAAATGAAAGGAAGTCAAGAGTAAAGGTAAAGGAGAAAATAGGCTGGGTGCTGTGGCTCATCCCTGTAATACCAGCACTTTCGGTTGGAGGCCGAGGCAGTAGATCACCAGAGGTCAGAAGTTAGAGACCAGCCTGGCCAGCGAGGTAAAATCCTGTCTCTTACTAAAAATATAAAAATTAGCCAGGCGTGCCTTTAATCCCAGCACTTTGGGAGGCTGGGGTGGGTGGATCACCAGGTCAGGAGTTTGAGACCAGCCTGGCCAACATGGTGAAACCCCATCTCTACTAAAGATACAAAAAATTAGCCAAGTGTGGTGGTGCGTGCCTGTAATCCCAGCTACTCAGGAGGCTGAGGCAGGAGAGTTGCTTGAACCCTGGAGGTGGAGGTTGCAGTGAGGTGAGATTGCACCATTGCACTTCAGCCTGGGTGACAGAGTGAGACTCCATCTCCAAAACAAAATAATAATAATAATAATAATGCATTGGGATCAGCAGCAAAACTAAACATTATTTCTATGAAAAGACTAATGATATGGACGACCCCTTTTGAAACTGATCAAGTAAAAGAGAGAAGATACAATTGACTAATATCGGTAATTAAAAGTTAAAGAACCTGCAGACATTTTAAAAAGGAATAAAGAGGATATTATGAATAATCTCATTACAATACAAAATTTAAACGAAAGGGGCAGGCCGGGTACGGTGGCTCACGCCTGTAATCCCAGCGATTTGGAAGGATGAGGCAGGCGGATCATGAGGTCAGGAGTTCAAGGCCATCTTGGCCAACATGGTGAAACCCTGTCTCTACTAAAAATACAAAAATTAGCTGGGCATGCTGGCGTGTGCCTGTAATCCCAGCTATTCGGGAGGCTGAGGCAGGAGAATTGCTTGAACCAGGACCCTGGGTGACAGAGTGAGGCTCCATCTCAAAAAAAAAAAAAAAAAAAGGCAGGGGCAAGTCCCTAGGAAAATATACCTTACCAAAGTGGACACAAGATAAAGAGAAAACCTGAATGCATACCATCCCTAGTCACAGTACCAAATTATGAAATACTTTCATAGCCAGTCACTGACCATTTAAAACACTTTTCAGCCTTCACACGGAGCAGGGTCCAGAAGGCTGTCCAGGCACTAATTCTGTGACTTATGTGTCATCAGAAGGTCTGGGGGATCTGGAACATCCCTGGAAGAGTCATCACTTAGGAGGTTGATTGTACTGGCTACGTACCAATTGGTATGAAATTATTTTGGAACTTGAGCAACCTGAAGCCCTATGGCACCAGCTGGACATCAGACCTCCCCATAATCGTTAAAGGATCTGAATCGGTAATGCTTCTGCAAAGAAGAAAACTCAGACCCAGAAGACTTCACCTATAAGCTATTGAAAGAACTGATTCCAATGCTATCCCAACTTTTCCACATAATAGAAAAAGAGAAAATGCTTCCCAATTCTTTTTATGGCAAGTACAGCACAAGAGAAAATTACAGGCCAATGTCACTTATGAATATAGATATCAAACTTCCAAATAAAACATCAGCAAATCAAATTGAGTAGTATGTAAAAATGATACTACATCATGGTAAAATTGGATCTAATCCAGAAATGCAATGTTGGTTTAACATCTTAAAACCAGCCAATATAATTTACCTCATTAAAAAATTAAAGGAGAATTAGCCAGCTATGGTGGTGGACACCTGCAATCCCAGCTACTCTGAAGGCTGAGGCAGGAGAATCGCTTGAACCTGGGAGGTGGATGTTGCAGTGAGCCAAGGTCATGCCATTGTACGCCAGCCTGGGCAACAAGAGTGAAACTCCATCTCAAAAAAGAAAAAAAAAATTAAAGGAGGAAGACATGATCATCTCAATATATTATGCAGGAACAGTTCAACATCTGTTTGTTTTAAAATTTGTAGTAAACTACCAACACAAGGCAATGTCTTTATCCTGGTGAAAGTCTCTATGAAAAACCTACAGCAAGTGACTTAATTAATGGTGAAATGTGGAAAACATTCCCTTGAGATCTGTAACAAGGCAAGGTTGGATGAATCCCCATTTCCATTTAACATCACACTGGATATCCTGAATCTTTCTTGCCCACTGTGGTGGCCGTTGGCCACATGTCACTGTCATTTGAAATGTGACTAGTTTGAACTCAGACATAAGAATATGAGAATAAAATTATTACTATTATAAGAATAATTATATAAGAATAAAATTAGACGTAAGACATAAGAATAAAATTAGATACATGACATATTTTTAAAATTTAGTACCCTGAACCTGTAACATGTCTCATTAATAAGTTGATATTTATTTCATATGGAAATGATAATATTTTGGTACATTGTGTTAAATAAAATATAGAATTGATTTTTAATGAAGATTTGAGAAAATTTCTAATTACAGTTGATTGTTGAACAACACGGGTATGAATGCATGGGTCCACTTATTCATGAGTTTTCTTCCACCTCTGCCACCTGGGGGACAGCAAGACGCACCCCTCCTCTTCCTCCTCCTCCTCAGCCTACAAAAGATGAAGACAGAGGAGATGAAGACCTTAATGATGATCCACTTGCACTTAATGAACAGTAAATGTATTTTTCTCTTCCTTATGATTTTCTTAATAACATTTTCTTTTCTTTTCTCTGGCTTTATTGTAAGAATACGATGCATAATGCATATAGCACACACAATATGCATTCATTGACTGTTTATGATCAACAGTAGGTTATTAGTAGTTAAGTTTCGGGAGACTCAAAAGTTATATGAGGCCAGGCGCAGTGGCTCACTCCTGTAATCCCAGCACTTTGAGAGGCCAAGGCGGGCAAATCACCTGAGGTCAGGAGCTCAGGACTACCCTGGCCAGTATGATGAAACCCAGTCTCTACTGAAAATACAAAAGTTAGCTGGGCATGGTGGCAGGCACCTGTAATCCCAGCTGCTGGAGAGGCTGGGGCAGGAGAATCCCTTGAATCCGAGAGGTGGAGGTTGCAGTGAGCTGAGATGGTACCACTGCATTCCAGCCTGGGTGACAGAGCGAGACTCTGACTCAAAAAAAAACAACAAAAAAAAGTGAAGATGAGAGCATGGCCTAGACTAGAGCCCTGCAACAGAATGGAGAGAGGTAATCAGATTAAAGAGAGAGAATATGGGATGAATTAACTAGGATATGGGGCAGGGAGAAGGTCAGTTTGGATGCCCCAGTCTGGGAAAGGGTGGTGCCCTCCGCTGAGCTGGGCCTTCTCCTTTCACAGGGGGAACAGAAGTCATCAGAGGAGAAGCCCCTCACCTCCCTGCCTTGACCCCCCTGCCCCAGGAGGACCAGCTTCATGGGCAGGTGGTCCATCAGTCACACAGGGCTTCCCTGCTCAAAGGGGCAGGCACGTGGCTTCATGCTCTGCTGTCTTGAAATTCATAACAATTGTTGAACAAAGGGCCCCATGTTTTCATTCTGCATGGGACCCCAGAAATTATGCAGCCACCTCTACCCCGCCAGTGTATCTATACCCATGTCTGGCTTGCCTTACCTGCTCAGGCATCAGAATCATCTGCAGAGCTTGTAAAAACCCAAACCCTCAGACCCACCTCCACCTCTATCTAGGTTCCTGATCTCAAAGATAACTGCCACCAGCCTCTAAGTGTCGTAGGCCGTCCGTCCTCCTCGGTGTGGTCTCACTCGGGAGCTTGTCAGAAATGCAGATTCCCAGGTGCCACCCCACACCCACTGAGTCAGAACCTACAGTGTAGCTGGACCCCCAGGGGACTCACGTGCACGTTCATTTGTGAGAAGCACCTTCTTAGGCTATACCAAGGGAACATTCTAGACTCTTTCCTCCTAACTCACAGGTCACCAGGTACTGTGAATTCTTCCCTAGGTACATCACACATCCCGCTGCCACTGCCGCCAGGATGGCTCCTCTTGGAAGTCCCACTACCTCTCAGACTGAACAGCTGCAGACCCGAGCGCCCCTCCCTCTTCTTCTCCCAGGTCACTTCCTCCCCCTCCTCCTCCCCTTTTTCAAGTACCTACCTGTCCAGGTGAACTGAGCCAGCCAAGCCAGGTACCCAAGGAGTATTCCAGGTCCTCCTCTGGCTCACCTCCCTCCGCCTCTCACCACCCCTTCTCCCAGCCTCCATAGCCACCACTGCTCACCCCCAAGACACGTAGCCGCTAGTACCTCTCACTTCAGCCACCTCCACCATCCGGCACTGGCAGTGGAATGACCACATCACTCTCTGGAACGACGCCTCCGTGGCTCTCAGCTCAGGGCCGTTCTGCCCTGGCACGCCTCCCCACCCCCTCTCTGCTTGCTAAACACTTCCACCATCACTATTTCATCCAGCTTTCAAAAGGAAGCCCGACCAGCCCCTCCTCCACAGCCTCCCCTGGCTACTCATCTGCCTGCCCCCAGCAAGACTTCTGGGCTCCCCTCAGCCACAGCCCTGGTTCTACTGTAGTCTGTGTGTGTCCCCCACCCGCCCTCCACCTCCTCTGGGAGGGACAGGGAACTGCCTGGTTCAGTCACCTTCCTGGTGCTCTGCCTGGGGCCACACACACAACAGGGGTCTGGTGATTGAACAGATAAAGGCCCAGTGAGGGACTGGTCTGCAGCAAGCAGCAGGGAGGGAGCAGAAGATGGGGTTATGCAGTGGGAGTGGGGAAAGCTGTTTCAGAGGTGCCCTGTAGACCCAGCTACAGGCAGGAGGATTGCTTGAGCCTAGGAGTTCAAGACCAGCCAGGGTAACATAGCAAGACTCTATCCCTAAAAAAAAAATTTTTAATTTAATTTAATTTAATTTTATATTAATTTTATTTATTTATTTTTAGTAGATACTGGGTTTCACTGTGTTGCCCAGGCTGGTCATGAACTCCTAAGCTCAGTCAATTCGCCCACCTCGGCCTCCTAAAGTGCTGGGATTACAGGCATGAGCCACCGCGCGTGGCCTATTTTATTTTATTTTATTTTATTTTATTTTATTTTTAGATGGAGTTTCGCTGTCGCCCAGGCTGGAGTGTAGTGGCATGATCTCGGCCTACTTCAACCTCTGCCTCCCAAGTTCAAGCGATTCTCCTGCCTCAGCCTCCTGAGTAGCTGCGATTACACCCGGCTAGTTTTTATACTTTTAATGGAGATAGGTTTTCACCATGTTGGTCAGGCTAGTCTCAAACTCCTGACTTCAAGTGATCCACCCACCTCGGCCTCCCAAAGTGCTGGGATTACAGGTGTGAGCCACGGAGCCTGGCCAAAAAACTAAATTTAAAATTGTAAAAAGGTCAGCCCAGGTTGAATAAAAAGTAGAGAGGGATGGCTACAGGATGCCTGATGCCCTGTCCCCGTCCAGAGTTCTGGAGAACAGCAGGACTCTCTCTGCACACCAGGTGGCGCCAGGACCCCAGCGTCTGGCTGCCCAGTGCTCTGTTCAGTCCCGGCTTCACCGAGTGTTGGGTGGATGGAGCCCTAGGGAAGCCAGAGCAGAGCCTGCAGGACCCACAGCAGGTCCTCAAGGGTACTTGCCCCATCTGCTTTCCCTGCCTGAGTGTCCACCATCAGCGCCCTCTATAATACAGGGCGGAGGGCTGTGGATGATGGGCGTGTCACGGGAAAATGGAAGAGAACACTGAGCGTCTTGCAAAGCCACTCAGCTGTGGAGTGATGGAGCCAGACATTTGCACACCTGCAGGCTGGGTCACATCCTGTTTTCTGAAGGCGCTCACCATGGGGCCTGTCTGTACGGCCACCGGCCACCGGAGCCAGGATTGAGCCCAGACAGTCCAGCCCCTACCAGACCCACGTTTGTAAGCACCGGGCTTGCCTGCTGCCCCTCCCTGGGGTCAGATCCTCTCCTGTTACAGATGGGGAAACTGAGGCCCAGGGAGGGGAATCACTTGCCGAGAATTCCACCCCTTGCGTAGAGCAGAACCAAAATGAGAGCTCCTGCCTGGTGGCTCCAAGGCCACCACCCTTTCCTCCACCATTGTGGAGACCCCTTGTCCCTTCTTGTCCAAGGAGCCCCGGCTCCCTTTCCATGGGCTTTTCCCAGGAGTCTCCCTGCGCTGCCAGCTTCCCACTCTCCCTTGCTGCAGACCCAAGCCACCCACAGACTACAGCCCTTCCTACAGCCCCTTTCAACAGCCCCTGGGAGGATTTCCACCAGGGATTGGAAGAGGTCCTTATCCCTCCCACCCCCGGGCCGGATGGGGGCCGGAGGGGCAGGTGCACGAGCGGTGCCGGATGGAGGATAGAGGCAGGAGGAGGTGTGGGCAGGCATGTCTTTTCCGGGTCCCACCTGAGGCCCCAGGTGCAGCCCTCTTGCACCATCCCCCATCTGCCTATGTTTGGGACCCGGGGCTGTGGCCGCGATCCATTTCCTCCCAGCCCCTGACCACCTGCTCCTGCCCCTCAGCATGTCTGCTTCTCCCCTTGCCCCCTCACCAAGCCCTGGCATCTGCTCCTTTCCTGCCAGTGCCCCACAGTTATCCTGCCTCTTTTCGGGGCATCCCTCCCTTCCTCCCTGTCTCAGTCTTGCCTTCTCTCAGCTGGGCCCAGGGCAGCCTCCTCCCTCAGCACTCCTCCACCAGCTGTCAGTCCACAGCTGGGGAAACTGAGGCCTCGAATCTGGGGGCGACTCAAGACACCTGGCTGGAACTCCGTTATCTGTGTGTCCCCAAGGCTGGCACAGAGCCGAGCACTGGGGTAAACTCTGCAGTGTGAGATGGCGGGTGGGGTCATCTGGGCTGGAATCTAGCTCTACCATAGCATGCTGTGCAGCCTGGAGCAGGTCCCTCAACCTCTCTGAACCTCCATTTTCCCCTTTGTAAAGCCAGGGAGAATGAGGCCTATCTTGTAGGGTCGTAGTGAAAATTGACAAGACAATGTACGCAAAATAAATATCACAGTATAAGGCGGTTGCCATTCATTCATTCAATAAATATTGATGGAACACCTCTTTTTTTTTGTTTGCTTTCCAGTTGGAGTTTCACTTTTGTTGCCCAGGCTCGAGTGCAATGGCATGATCTTGGCTCACTGCATCACTGCAACCTCTGCCTCCTGGGTTTAAGCAATTCTCCTGCCTCAGCCCCCCAAGTACCTGAGATTACAGGCATGAGCCACCACACCGAGCTAATTTTGTATTTTTTACTGGAGAAGGGATTTCACCAAGTTGGCCAGGCTGGACTCGAACTCCTGACCTCAAGTGGTTCACCTGCCTCAGCCTCCCAAAGTGCTGGGATTACAGGCGTGACCACCGCACCCGGCCTGACTGAACGCCTATTATGTCTCATTATTATTAAGTTCAAAAGAAAAGAAGCCAAGTCAGCAGAGCCCAGATTCCCTGATCCCCCATCCTATGCTGTTTCCTGGTGCATCCTCTGCTCCTAACCCTCTCAGAAGCATCACCCTAAATTAGCCGGCTGCACATATCACTACTCTGGTCAAAAGCCATCAGCAGTTTCCTGGTGCCTAGGGTGCTGGCTCCTGACTCCTGGCTGTGACACCCAAGGCCCTCTGCGATCTGGCTCCAGCTTCTTTTCCATGGGATCTGTCTTTATTTTGTGACACCAACTTCAACTCCAGGTATGCAGATCTGGGTCCCATGGCCAGAATACTTGGGGTTTCTCACCGCCACACCTGTGCCCCTGCCATGCCATTGAGTAGAACGGCTACCATTTTTGTCCTTACCAAATGAAGTCCCATCAGCATTTTCTGTTCCATTTCCCCCACATGGCCTCTCTGACCACCTGGAGCCAGGCTCTGAACCTTAGCCTTCTTGCCTAAGCATCCCATCCCCCACTCCGAGGCCCAGGCCCTGCCAGGCATTGCTCTATCAGCAACCATTGGCAGGAACCACTGCTGCAACAGCAGGTGCTGGACTAAGCCACATGGCAGAGGATGGCCTGACATGACCATGTGGTTGGAGTTCAGCTCTGCCACTGTCCCACAGGTTTTTTTTGTTGTTTGTTTGAGAAAGAGTTTCACTCTTGTCGCCCAGGCTGGAGTGCAATGGCATGATCTTGGCTCACTGCAACCTCCGCCTCCCAGGTTCAAGCGATTCTCCTGCCTCAGCCTTCCGAGTAGCTGGGATTACAGGTGCTCACCACCATGCCTGGCTAATTTTTGTATTTTTAGTAGAGATGGGGTTTCACCATGTTGGCCAGGCTGGTCTCAAACTCCTGACCTCAGGTGATTCATCCAACTCGGCCTCACAAAATGCTGGGATTACAGGCGTGAGCCACTGCACCCAACCGGGGATCATTCTTATCTATCACATTCCTAAATGGACTAGAATGGTGGCCTCCTCTGCCCCAGGACCTACGCTCTCCAGCAACGGAGAAAGAGCCAGGGGTCCCATCACCACCAACTGCTCACTGACACTGCAGGGTATCTTCCCACAGACACCGTGCAGGCATCAGCCAGATACCAAACTAGATGGGATTATCCAGACAGGACCACTGGGCCAGAGCCTTCTGCTAGAGGGAGGGAGCCTTGCTCCTTCCCTACACCCTCCTGTTCCAGGGCTCGGTCCCTTCTAAGAGGTCCCACCCAGCCTTCACAAGCCTGCCCCCTCTAGCAACAGGGAGCTCCATACCCCTGGGGCATCTTGCCCATTCTGATGGTTAGTTCAGAGCTGAGCTAGCTGCCTCCATGGAATTTCTGCCTCATTCATTCATCCTCCGTGAGTTTCTTCTGCATGCATTGAGCACCTACTGGGTGCTAGATGATGTGCCAGCTCACCTGAGCTTTGAAACACCTCTGTGAGGTGTGGAGGCAGATGCCGATGATGGCGAGGGCTCCAAAACCAATGAGGAAGCTGAGGTGAAGCGAGATCGTCACTTGCACAGAATCTCACAATGAGGCAGCAGCTGGGCTAGGAGTAGTTTTTTTTTTTTTTTTTTTTTTTGAGATAGAGTCTTGCTCTGTTGCCCAGGCTGGAGTGCAGTGGCATGATCTCAGCTTACTGCACCCTCTGCCTCCCAGGTTCAAGTGATTCTCCTGCCTCAGCCTTCCGAGTAGCTGGGATTACAGGCACATGCCACCATGCCCAGGTCATTTTTTTTGTATTTTTAGTAGGGACTGGGTTTCACCATGTTGGCCAGGCTGATCTTGAACTCCTGACCTCAGGTGATCCGTCTGCCTCAGCCTCCCAAAGTGCTGGGATTACAAGGCGTGAGCCACCGTGCCCGGCCTAGGAGTAGATTTTTTTTATCTGGGTGACCCGGGAGCCCATGCTCTTTCTTCCACTGAACTGAATACGTTCCTTAGCAGGACTTGGGAGGGGTAATACTTGGGGAGGTGGGGGCAGGATTAGCCTATCCAGTCCCCAAAGCCTTCAGTAGAGGGCACAGAGCTGGACCTGGGTCGGGGTTCCCAGGGGTGGCCAGGGGTAACTTTGGAGGCCTCGGCGGAGGAGCCTCGGCAGCCGCTGCTCACCCCCAGGAGCTCCTTCTGAGAAGGAAGTATGATTGAGCCCACATTGTGTTAGGAGGGAAAACGTGGGGTCCCTGGAGCCCCGCCAGCCCCCTGCCTTCAGGCTGTTTGGCTTTGTTTGTTTTTTTGACCTTTTTTTTTTTTCCTTTTTCTTTGGGTTGATTGTTCTCATTAAATCTTTTTGTCCTGTTTTGTTTTTTACGGGCTGACAATGCAGCTCAGTCCTTAGTGCGGCTTCCTGTGTTTCTGCCCCAGCGCGGGCCTGGATGGGGCTGTGCTTCCTGTTGTGAGCCATCGCCATGGCAACTGGAGGCCTGGTGGGCTCCTGGGGGGGTTTCGGGGAGGGGTGACATCAGTGACGTCACCGGGTGATAAGGCAAGGGGCAGGGGTCCAGAGGGGGTTGCATGGGGGACCGGCAGCCCGCAGCCAGCCTGTGGCGCATTGCTGAGAGCTGACTCACAGCCCGGGAAGGGGAAGAATGCCTCACATTCTTTTGGGAGGTAAACAAGGTCAGGGAGTGCGGCTGGGATCCTGTTTACCTGACCCTGGCCCCCCGGGGGACCCGAAGCCCTTACCGGACAACACACTGGAACAGAACCAGCCAGACTTCAGGGGGCTAGCAGAGAAGGGAGGGACGGTGAGGGGCTCCCGGGTAGGGGCCAGACAGAAAGACCAGGATTCAAATCACAGCTCAACTAGGTGACAGCTCTATGACTTTGAGCAAGCCATGTGGCCTCTGTGCCTCAGTTTCCCCGATTTCTAAATGTGGAGAATTTCTTGTGTATTGGTCCCTTGGTCTCCAGTTACTTTGGGGTGGTTTCGGGGGTTGTGAGGGCTGCAGCTCAGCCCGTGCCTCTGCATTTTTTCTGTTCTCCACCTGTCATCCAAGGCTGGGCCTCCACGTCTCTGTCTGGCTGCACCTGACCTGTAGCTAAACCAAAGGGACGAGGTGGGCTGGCTTTGAAGGGAGGAGTGGGTGTGCAGCCCAGGGCAGGGCACAGCACCCCTAGGATCTGGAGTCGGTCCAGCTAGTCCCATGTGCTCCCCACTCCCAGCCTGTGTCTCCCCTTCAGCTCTCCCAGAGCCCCACCTCCTATCCCTGGACCTTCAGAGTGACGGCCTCCCCTGCTTATCAGGGAGGGTCCAGAGGAGCCCCTCATGGTGCCAGTGATCTGTATCCTGATCAAACTCTGGGAGTCCACGGTGCTAGGCTCTGCAAGAACAGCCCCAGGAGCAGGGCCAGACCCTGCATCTCTGAGACAACCCTTTGCCATCTTTGAAATGCACCAGGTTCGAACATCGTGCCCTTCTCCCACAGGTGCCATGTGAAGGCGGGGGCCATGGCCCCCCACGGCTACAGTTGAGTTGGGGCCACCTGGCCCATGGCTGAGAGTCTGGGCATCAGAGTCGGACTGGCCTGGGCTCCATCCTGGCTTTGCTGCTTGCTAGCTGAGGCCTTCAGGCAAGCTCCTTAGCCTCTATGAGCCTCAGTTTCCTGATCTGCAAAGCAGAAGCTCCCAGGGTTGATGTGAGACTGAGTTAGTTAATTCACTTGAAGTCCTTAGCATGTAGTAGGCCCTCACGTGTGCTGAGCCCACACAGAGCCAGCCCCTCAGACCCCTGCATGCTCCCCAGCAGTGCCCCATGGACCCTCGCCGGCTCCCCCATGCTGAATGCCCCATCCCAGTGCAGGAACGATGCCTACCAGATGCCCCATGGTTTTCCCATAAGGGGACCGGACTTGGGTTTCCCTGGACAGGGAATATCCTGTTCTAGGCTGGTGGGGGCGGAAGGGGGGAGGAAGAGGAGCGGGAAGGACACGGCCGCTCTGCATTCCTGGCATTCTTGGCGGCTGCCTTGTCCAGCTGCCTCAGGGCTGCCGGGGGCCCTGGCCTCCTGCCATGCTGGCCTGACGCGGCACAGCAGCACCCCACTTGGGGTACTCCTTGGACTTGGAGTGATAGGGGACCCCTCTTGTGCCCCATTGCAAACTATCACAGAAGCAAATGAACTCCAACCCTGGAAGCAGAGATTTGGGGGCTCTGGGAGGAGTCAGTTAACAGGGGTTTCTGCATTCAGTTCTACCTTATGGGGCTCCCTGGCCTACCTGCCTTCCCCAGGGAAGCTCTGGGGTTCAGGGCCGAAAGAGGAAGAGGAGAGAGGGAGAAGACTCCCGGCTTCCAGTCTCCAGTGCTCAGGTCAGCCACTTTCCCCCTCTGGGACTCAGTGTCTCTATCTGCAAGATGGGCGGCTTTGCCCCCTGCTTTGGGCAACTGCAACCCTTGTCACAATCTATGGCATCATCACTGCCTCTCTGCAGAGCCTGTGCCACTGACCAAGGGCAGGCGCCCATCCCTTCTGTGCACTGGGCCGGGCCTGGTGGGTCACAGCAGTTTCTACCGCCATGCAGCCACCATCTGCAGGATTCAAACATTCAGAGGGGAGGGCTTGGGGGCAGTCAGGCTCTGGAGCCCTTGCCCTGGGAGTGTCTTTGGGGTCCTAGGAGGATAGGGGTCTTGTCCAAGATCCCACAGCTAGCTGACCAGTAATCCAGGGACTTGCTGTTCTGAAAAACCACCAGAAACTAGGATTATTCTTTTCCGTGCTTTTCTGTGAACGGCCCCTAGTTTCAGGCCCAGAGGAATCTAGGGATGAGCCGGGAGCTGGCAGCTTCAGAGACCTTCCCTCTGCAGGACACCAAGCCCGTGAGCAGGTGACCGCAGTCCCTGGCCCCTCTGTCTCTCCCTGTGCTGTCCTCTGCACTTAGGGAGCCTGGAGGGGTCTTACAGAGCCCGGAGGGGACAGGCAGGAGGGGCTGCAGTGGGGTGGATGCATCCAGGCTGCCAGCCTCTGGACCCCCACCCTCTCCCTCCCCTCTCCTACTGGCTCGAGGACCACCCCAAGCCCCTGCCCAGTCCTGGAAACTCCAGCTCCATCTGCACTGCAGGCCCTGTTTCCCACTTCAGCAGCCCACGGCGGCTCTGGGGACAGAGACCAGAGCAACCCGGTCCAGGCCACAGTGAGGAGCTCTTTGCTGGATTCCGGAGCCCTGAGAAGTCCCTGGGCCTCTGCCCTCCACTGGACCATCACAGGGTTAGAGGATGTGGTCCCCAGGGTCAGCTCCAACAGCCCTCTGTGGTCCCAGGATTCTGAAATTCAGCTTTTTGGTTTTGAGACCATCAGTCACCTCCCTCTGCACGCCCTTGAGAGGATTAAACAGAGGACGCTCCTTCCTGTCACCTGTCGTTCTCTAGGGCTCACCCCGAAGCACGCAGCTCCCATCCAGGCCAGCGCCCAGCTCCCAATCACCCCACCCCCCATCATTCAATCCTTCTGAAAGGCCAGACACCCCCAGTGCTATTGCCTCTGCCTTCCCCTGGTGCCTCCCGCCTGCCTGTCCTGATGCCTGTCTGTCTGGCTGGCCATCTGTCTGTCTCTCTGTCTGTCTGAGGGACAGTAGGAGGAAAAGGCTGGAACCCCACCCTGCCGGGTCCACACGTCCAGGCCATTGTTCAGCCTCCTCTGGGAAATCACCTCAATTGTGAGGCTTAGGAGCCGCTGCCGCACGAGCCGGGTGTGTTCACAGACGCAGGGGTGAGTGGGGGTTGTGTATTGAGGAAGATGGGCATGGGGGGGTGTCACAATCATTTGTGTGTGGCGTGCTTGGTTAAATAATGGTAAAATGACAAAATGGAATATTACACAGCCATCAAATAGGATGGCTTCAAAGAAAAGTGAGGACATAAGAATAGTCACAAAATAAGATTTAGTAAAAGGAAAAATGCACCAGTGGAAGAAAAAGAAAAAGTGACCCGTCAAAGGCTAATCACAGTGATCTCTGGGTTGGTGATTCATGAGTAATCTCCTATTTCCTTAATACTTGTGTATTTTCAATGTTTTTGGCAATGGGTACATTAGTTTTGTAATCAGAAAAAGGAGAATACGTGTTGTAAAAACAAATTAAAGATGAACTAGAAAACAAATGGACGTGATTAAAAGAAAATTAACTCACTGGGCATAGTGGCTCACACCTGTAATCCCAGTTACTTGGGATGCTGAGGCAAGAGATCACTTGAGCCTGGGAGTTTGAGGCCAGCCTGGGCAACATAGTGAGACCCTGTCTCAAAACAAAACAAACAAACAAACAAAAAAACTAAAATAAGGCCAATGGAAAAGACTAAAGATAAAACTACGGCAAATGTTTAACTCCAGTCAGCAAACATTGAGTGGGACCTGCTGAGTGCCGAGGCTCTGCTGAGTGCCGGGGTTTCAGAAATGAAGGAGACGCAGCCCCTGGCGAGTTCACTGCCCGTCAGGAGGGTGGGAGGGTCACCAGTCACAAGGCCCACAGACACAGGTAGGACATGGTCCCCCTCGGGAGGGCACCTGAGAAAAGGAGGGAGACATGGATGAGTCAGGAGGCCTTCAGGGAGGAGGTGACTGCTCACACAGAGGCTAGGGAGAGGGAATGTAGTCCTGGTGGTAAATATGGCAGGTGGTTGGAGGCTCCGCTGGTGGCAGGAGCACGGTTTAAGTATAAAGCAGGGAAGACAGGCTGGCTTCAATTCACTGCAAGTCTAGAGTGCCGGGTGGAGAGAGATTCTTAGCCAAGTGGGCATTCCTCAGGAAGGGACACAGGGATTGATCGGCCATTCATTCATTCATTCATTTATTCAATTCAACAACTACTTCTTGAACACCCACCACGTACTAGCCACTGTGCAGCTTCCATTCAAGTGCAGGGGGACGGGCAGAAAGCAACTAATGAGTAAAGGGAATAGAAGTCAGAGCTGTGAGGAGGAAGGATGGGGCAAGGTCCAGAGGTGGTGGGAGGTAGTTTGATGTGGGGTGGCTAGGGAGGGCCTCACAACCAAAGGAAGTGAGGGAGTGAGCCCACTGAGGTCGGGTGCTGCAGGAGGAGGGCTGTCGGCAGAGGGGGCCCAGCACGGACAGACTCAGGGTAAAACCCCATAGGTCCTTGTGGGCCTTTGTGAGGACCTGAGCTGCGGCTGAGTGAGGACCAGAGCGGGAGCCAGGGAGGGTCTGAGCGGAGAAAGGCAGGATCTGACTTAGGCTGTAACCTTAAGCAGCCTTCGGGAGGGGAGCTGGCAAGGCTAGGCTGGGCCAGCAGTCACCGCTAGGGCGAGAAACAGAAGGCAGAGCCAACAGCCATGCGGCCTATTTGATGAAGGGGGGTGGTAAAGGAAAAAGAAGGTCAAAGCCTATTCCAAGGTTCGGGCCCTCGCACTTGGAAAGACGGAGATACTAGAACGGATGGGGCCAGCTGGGGAGGGCAGGTGTGGGGTGGGATGGGAGCCGAGAGAACAGGCGCTAAGGCTGGACAGGTCGAGGTTGGGATGTCTGGTGATAAATCTGAGGCTTCCAGGGGGCGAAGCCGAGCAGGCAGGGCTCAGCTGGGGACACTCATCGGGCGTCACTGGCTCGTGGGTGGCGATCAGCCCCTAGAGCAGGGTGAGACCACGCTGGGGAGGGATGTAGACAAAGAAGAGCTCCAAGGATGGAGCCTCAGGCACCCTCGACATTTAGAGATGAGAGAGGCCACAAGGGGGGCTGAGAAGGGCAGTGGGGAGGAGGGAGTCCCAGGAAAGCGGGCCTCAGCAGAGGTGACTGTAGACAGCAGATGGAACCGCCACAAATGAGGCTCCCGAAGAGCCATAGATGACAGCCTGATGGGGAGCGAGACTTGTAAAAAGGACAGGACAGAGGACATTAAAAGGGAAGGAGAGGCCGGTGGCAGTGGCTCACACTTGTAACCCCAGCACTTTGGGAGGCCGAGGCAGGTGGATCTCCTGAGGTCTGGAGTTCAAGACCAGCCTGGCCAACATGGTGAAACCCCGTCTCTACTAAAAATACAAAAAAATTAGCCAGGTGTGGTGGTGGGCACCTGTAATCTCAGCTACGTGGGAGGCAAAAAAAAAAAAATTATCTGGGCACAGTGACACAAGCCTATAATCCCACCTACTTGGAAGGCTGAAGCAGGAGAATCACTTGAACCCAGGAGATGGAGGTTGCAGTGAGCCGAGATTGTGCCATGCACTCCAGTTTGGGTGACAAGAGCAAAAATCCACCTCAAAACAACAACAAAGGCAAGGAGAAAGAACTCTCCCCAGGAGTGTGGCCATACAGGGGATGGCAGGGCTACCCTGAAACCCTCAGAGACTCGAGGTTCCCACCCTGGTCCCCATGGCTGTCCCTCCCAAGGGTGACCAAGAGGTGGCTGTTTGCTGCTGCGTTAAGTGTGACGGGCAGAGCTTGGTGTGGGTGCTCAGGCGCTCCAGGCCATTCAAGGTGTGGATGAGAGCTGGGGGGCAGAAAAGAAGGGGGGTGCTGTGGAGCGGGGCCAAGGCCAAGGCTGGCTCTCCCCACACAGCCAGGTCCCAGGAGTCCGAGAATTCTAAATCCAGCCCTCATTGAGAAGATCTACTTGGCGAGTAGGAAGAGCGCATACTTGATTTAACAGTTTGTTCACGTATTTATGACATCTTAATATTTAGCCTCAGAGTACACAGGCCTCCATCTGCCCCTGGGCCCTGCACATGTTAGGGCTGAGCTGGGAGCAGATGGCTTGAGGGGAGAGGTGAAAGGAGAGCGTTTTCTTTTGTTTTGGTTTAGTTTTTAGTGGTTGCTGGGGTTTTTTTTGGTTTGTTTGTTTGAGACCGAGTCTCGCTCTGTCACCTAGGCTGGAATGCAGTGGTGCAATCTCCGCTCACTGCAACCTCCACTTCCCAGGTTCAAGCGATTCCCCTACATTAGACTCCAAAGTAGTTGGGATTACAAGGGCCAGCCATGACGCTTGGCTAATTTTTTTGTATTTTTGCTGGAGACAAGGTTTCACCATGTTGGCCAGGCTAGTCTCGAACTCCTGACCTCAGGCAATCCACCCACCTCAGCCTCTCAAAGTGTTGGGATTACAGGCGTGAGCCACTGTGCCTGGCCAGTGGTTGCTGTTTTTAAGAAGAAAGGAGAATGAGCATTCTTTCCTGGGGAATGACCCTGAAGAGCCCACACTGGGGGAGCAGGTGGTGGGTACGCATTGCAGGAGGGATGGGTCCACCCGCCTTGACACACAGACTCTCCATCACAGTAGCAGTGGGAGGCAGCGTCAGTGGGCACAGCGGGGAGGTGTGAGCACAGGGAGGTTCCCCAGAACACCCCTTCTGCTTTCTCAGTGAAAAGGCAGCAAGGCCCTGGAGGTCTGAGTGGTGAGGAGAAGGCATGGAAGAGCCCTCTCAGATGGAGGGGAGCACGTAGACCCAGGAAATGCAGCATCATTGCCCAGCAACACTCTGGCAAATTGCATTTTCCAAGATGGCTGCAACAACATCTCCCACCCCACAAGTTATTCCAGAACGTTTTGCTCCTCTACCAAGAAGTAGAGTCTAATTTCGCCTCCCCTAGAACCTAAGCAGGCTTGTGACTCACTCTGCTACCAATGGACTGCAGCAGAAGTGACACTGCATCACTTTTGAGGCTAGGTTATCAAAGCTTCTGCCTTATGGGGTACTCAGGCTGGAGCCTTGAGCTGCCATGCTGTGAGGAAGCCCAACCAGCCCCTGCACATGGAAAGGCCCTGGGAGTACCTGAAGAGAGAGATGCTCCAGCCACTATGTGTCTGCCACCCTGTGAGATCCTGAACAACCCAGCTGAGCCTCTCCCAAGTTCATGACCCACAGAATTCATGAGAGATATTGCTGTCTTAAGCCTTTAATGTATTATGCAGAAATAGGTCATTGGAATAAACACCAAGGACCAAACTGAGATTTGTGGTTGTGAATTTAAAGCGACACTCCTTTTTAGCCAAGTGATATCTAATGCATTTCTTCAGGGACAAGAGGCTGTACAGTTGCTGCAGGTTTCCCCTCCTTGCTGCAAGCGAGGAGAGAGAGAATGGAGGAGAAAATGTAGAGGGAATTGGGTCTAATCTGTCAGGCTAAGTTGCGTGGACTTGACCCTGTAGGTAACTGGGAACTACTGAGGGTCCCTCAGTGAGAGCTGTTAGATTCTGTGCATAGGCTGGGCTCACTCTAGGCTTAGCATACAGAATACAGCCTCGATCCTCAGATGAACTGGGGTATGGGGAGGAGAGAGGTCTCTCCAGAAAGCCTGGCCACAGGTCTGAAGCCTGGGGACTCTGGTCATAGCTGGACCTTCTGCCCCTTCCCTATCTGCTTGTTCTTTAGACACACAGGCAATGTACTAGGAGAGGGGTAGAGAGTGGTGGGCCTCATTGTTCCTACCTGAAAAATGGAGACATTGGACTTCAGGTCTCTAAATGGGCTTCTGGATCTGAGACTACAAACAGGAAAAGGACATTTTTGGTCATATTTTCACACATGCATTGCTTGTGGTCAGGACAGATGCTGGGCTGAGCCCTGCACTCCATCCTGGTGGCTGGAGATGCAGGAAGAGCCCTGGAGGCCTGGCCCTCATTACGTGATAGGTCCTGCTCAAGATTCTTAGATTCAAAGGAAGAGAAAACCCAACTCATGGTGGCTTTAACAACTGGAATGTGTGAGCTACTGAGCTGCCATGCTGTGAGGAAGCCCAACCAGCCCCTGCACGTGGAAAGGATTTGAGCTACTGAGGAACCAAAACGCATGGGGGTATTTGAGGGTTTAAGCAAAGTTTGATCCAGTCATGAAGACAGGGTGACAGGGTCCATTTCTCTGCCTCCCTCTCCCAGCTCCTCTCCCGGGCTGGCTCTCCCATGGGGATCTCAGGTGTCTCCCAATCAGTTTAGATCTTTTTTGGTTTTTTTAGAGACAGGGTCTCTCTGTCACCCACGCTGGAGTGCAGTGGCATGATCTCAGCCCACTGCAACCTCTGCCTCCCAAGCTCAAGTGATTCTCCTGCCTCAGCCTCCAGAGTAGCTGGGATTATAGGCTCAGGCCACAGTGCCTGGCTAATTTTTCTGTAGAGATAGGATTTTGCCATGTTGCCCAGGATCCAATTGGTGTAGACGTTGTGCTTCTCTCCATGTTCAGTGGAGAGAGAGAGAGAGAGAGAGAGAGAGAGAGAGAGAGAGAGTCCTCCTCCCGGGGAGCTCAGACATCTTTGCTCTGATTGGCCTGACTTCAGCCTTGTATCCATCCCTAAACCAATCGAAGTGGCCACCAGATGGGATATAGTAATTGTCTTAGGCCAATGAGGGCCCACCTGGAGCCAGGCAGAATCTACCCCAGCCTGGACTGGGAGACACTGGGTCCTGCTGGGAGAGATGAAGGGATGGACAGAGACCCAAAGTGTGTCCCTGGCTCCACCCAGTAGACCCTTCTGGATCCTGTGTGCTCTGTCAGAGAGGAAGTGGTTGAGCACCAGAAAGGGGGCAGTCAGTCTCCCATTAGGGCTATTTCCAGCCACCAGTACCAGCTGCTCATCTGGCCCAGCCTGGAGCCCCAGGATGCGGGCAGCCACCGTTGGCGGGAACCCAGGGCCTGCCTGGGACACTTGGGCAGCTGGAGACTGATCAAGCTGGGAAAAGTGCAGGCTGGAGAAGACTAGGGTGGGGAAGTGATCTGACTCTTCCTTAACACCAAAAAAGGGAACAGAAAGGGTCAGCTTAGGCGCCAGAAGGACTCCAAACAAGCAGCACATGACAAAAGCAGATGACCCTTCCGTTTGAGCCTGGCTGTGTTCCACCTCAGCAGGCTTCCTCCCCGCCTGCCCCCCAGAGCATGGCTCGGTAGGGATGACTCCCTTGCTATGACAGGGAGGCTGAGGCCCTGAGAAAAGTGACTCACCCAAGGTCACCGTGAGGTGGGGCAAAGCCAGGGTATCAGCCTAAGCTCTTCCAGGACCCCCACCCCACAGTTGCAGAGCTGAGCCACCCCTGTGCCCACTCCTGGAACAAGGTGATGATGGTGACAATGAGGCTCTTGCCACCACTGCTGGGGAGGACATTCCAATCCCTCACGGCCCCTACTATTGGAAAGGCAGGGGAGTGGACAGGAAAGGGACTGCCAGGTCCAATCGGCCCAAGTTCAAGTCCTGCCTCCCCAACTCTGGCCAGGTGAACTTGGGCAAGTCAGCATCCTCATTCGCAAAATGAAGAAACCGAGGCTTTCCTTAGCATAGCAGGAATGGTAAGGAACAAAATGCAGGAAGTGACTGACATCACACGTGTAAAACAACTAGCACTGGCTGGTCGCAGTGGCTCACGCCTGTAATCCCAGCACTTTGGGAGGCCGAGGCGGGTGGATCATGAAGTCAGGAGTTCAAGACTAGCCTGGCCAAGATGGTGAAACCCTGTCTCTACTAAAAATACAAAAATTGGCCTGGCGTGGTGGTGGGCACCTGTAATCCCAGCTACTCTGGAGGCTGAGGCAGAATTACTTGAACCTGGGAGGCGGAGGTTGCAGTGAGCCAAGATTGTGCCACTCCAGCCTGGGCAACAGAGGGAGACGCCACCTAAAACAAAAAACAAACAAACAAAAAGAACAGCTAGCACATCAGGGCACAGGGTAAATACAACATTTCTCATAGGAAGGACGGAAGGAAGGAAGGTGTTTAAGGCGTAGTTACCACACCATGGCAGAAACGCTACCGTACACATGTGAACCCAATGCTGTGAGGAGCAGAGGTTCTGTGGACCCTTCCAAATAAATGCTGAAAACCAGAGTGGGGGGTGGAGGGAGTTTCCCAATAAATTAACCAGGGGCACAGGAGCTTCAGTGCTGTTCTTGCCACTCAGCAGGGACCCAGGCGCTCCAGAACCTGCTCCCACACTTTCCCCAGGCACTGAAACAGGACTCCCATCCCCTGAGCCTGGGCTCCGCAGACAGGAGGTCATTGTCCAGTCTGACTGTGTCCAGATCCCACAGATGCCAGCCCATGTGGGGGACAGGGTCTTCTGGGGACCTGCCTGCCATGGGGGAGGCTATTTGTCCCCCAGTTGCCACGGGAGACTCAGATTCGACACTAGGCACTCTCTCCAGTGTCCTGACGGTGACCCCAGAGCATCCCCATCAGCAGGCCTGGGTGGGGCCTGCAGAGACAAAGCGGCCTTTGGCTGCCAGTGGCCGGGTGGCAGAGCATGCATCAGCTCAGCCGCCAGCCAGAGAGGCCTGGAAGTCAGCCTTGCTGGCCGCCTCCCTTGTCACCATGTACATCTTGTTTCTTGTCATGACACGATGTGGCAGATGTTTCTTGTCAGCTCTGCCGCTAGTCCCTTCTGTCCACCCCCATAGCCATTGCCCTGGTCACCCCCACCACCCCTTCCTGGTCTCACGGTCGGTCTGTGCTACACACCACAGCCAGAGGGAGCGTTCAGGTATGCAGTTCAACCACATTGGCCCCTGGCTTGGAATCCTTCTGGGAATATTTGCAAAACGAGTACCTGACAAAGGATTCACATCCCAAATATGTAAAGAACTTCTACGAATCAATAAGAAAAACAGAGGTAACCAGTAGAAAGGGGTCAAGAGACTTTGAACAGGCCCTTCACAAAAAAGGTTCTCCAGGCGGGGTGAGGTGGCTTACACCTGTAATCCCAGCACTTTGAGAGGCTGAGCCAGGCAGATCACTTGAGGCCAGGAGTTTGAGACCAGCTTGACCAACACGGCGAAATGCCATCTCTGCTAAAAATACAAAAATTAGCCAGGCATAGTGGTGTGTGCCTGTAATCCCAGCTACTCAGGAGGCTGAGGCAGGAGAATTACTTGAACCCAAGAGGCAAGGGTTGCAGTGAGCTGAGGTTTTGCCACTGCACTCCCGCCTGGGTGATAGAGCGAGACTCCATCTCAAAAAAAAAGTTCTCCAAATGGCTTAGAAATATGTAAAAATGTTACTATTCATCAGAAGAATGTAAAATAAAGCCACAATGAGATACCACTGCACACCCACCAAAATTGCTCAAAGAAAAATCATAAAAAATATCAAGTGTTGGTGAGAATATGGAGCCACTGGAACTCTCAGCACACTGCTACAGAAGGGAGTGCAAATTGGTGCAGCCACTTTGGAAAATTGTTTGGCATTATCCACTAAAGCTCAACCTATGCCTAGCCTGTATTCAGCAATTCCACTCCTGGGTATATGTCCAGCAGAAATGCATGCATATGTCCACCCAAAGACATGCACAGGAACACTGACAGCAGCTTCATTCACATCCGCCAACAACTAGGAACAACCAAATGTCCATCAGTAGTAGAATGGACTGGGAACGAGCGAGACTTGTGAGGTGCAGGTGCATACAGTGACATGGGTGTGTTTCACATCATGTCGAGAGAAAGAAACTAGGCATGAGGTGCTGTGGTTTGGATGTGTGTCCTCTCCAAATCGCATGCTGAAATGTAATCCTTGGCTGGGTTTGGTGGCTCACACCTGTAATCCTAGCACTTTGGGAGGCTGAGGCGGGCAGATCACTTGAGGTCAGGAGTGAGGCCAGCCTGACCAACATGGCAACATCTTGTCTCTACTAAAAATACAAAAAATGTATGTATGCACCTATGCAACAACCCTGCATGACCTGCACATGTACCCTAGAACCTAAAGTAAAATAAAATAAAAAAAATACAAAAATTATCCAGACATGGTGGCAAATGCCTGAATCCCAGCTACTCAGGAGGCTGAGGCAGGAGAATCGCTTGAGCCCAGGAGGCGGAGGTTGCAGTGAGCCGAGCTCTTGCCACTGCACTCCAGCCTGGATGACAGAGGGAAACACTGTCTCAAAAAAATTAAACAACAACAAAAAAGAAATGACGGGGTTGGAGGCGGGGCCTGGCAGGAGATGATTGGATCCTGGGGTGGATCCTTCATGAAGGTGCTTAACACCATCCTCTTGGTACTAAGTGGGTCCTTGCTCTGAGTTTGTGCAAGATTTGGTTGTTTAAAAGTGTGTGGGACCTCCCATCTTGCTCCTTGTCATGTGATATGCTGGGCCTGGCTTTGCCTTCCGCCATGAGTAAAAGCTCCCTGAAGCCTCACCAGAAGCTGAGCAGGGCCAGGTAACAATGGCTCATGCAGGAAATCCCCACTTTTGGAGGCCAAAGAGGGAGGGTCTCTTGAGGGTGGGAGTTCAAAACCAGCCTGGCCAACATAGTGAGATTCCATCTCTACAAAAAAATTGAGAATTAACCAGTCATGGTGGCATGGCACACACCTGTGATTCCAGCTACTTGGGAGGCTGAGGTGGGAGAATCGCTGGAACCCAGGAGTTCAAGATGACAGTGAGCTATGATCATGCCATTGTACTCCAGCCTGGGCAGCAGAGCGAAACCCTATCTCAAAAAGTAAAAATAACAAAAGAAGCCAAGCAGATGCCGGCACCATGCTGGTATAGCCTGCGGAACTGTGAGCCAATTCAACCTCTTTATAAATTATCCGGCCTCAGGTGTTTCTTTTTTTTTTCTTATTTTTGAGACAAGGTCTTACTCTGTCACCCAGTCTGGAGTGCAGTGGCACGAACATGGCTCTCTGCAGCCTTGACCTCCTGACTCAAGGGGTCCTCCTGCCTGAGCCTCCCGAATAGCTGGGACTACAGGTACACACCACCACATCTGGCTAATTTTTGTATTTTTTGTAGAGACAGGTCTCACTTTGTTGCCCAGGCTGGTCTCCAACTCCTGGATTCAAGTGATCCTCCTGCCTTGGTCTCCCAAAGTGCTGGGATTACAGGCGTGAGTCACAGCGCCCGGCCTGGGTATTTCTTTATAGTGATGCAACAGACTAACAAAGAAAATTGCACACATTGTGTGATTCCATTTATATGAACTTCAAAAACAGATGAAATCAGGATAGTGGTTATTCTTGGGGGCAAAGGAGGAATAATGCCTAGGGTGGCATGGGAGGATTTCTTAGGGACTGGTACCATCCTGCCTCTTGGAGACATGATATGACTACTTTTCTTTGCATATGTTAACTCTTTTTTCTTTTCTTTTTTTTGAGATGGATTCTCTTGCTCTGTCACCCAGGGTAGAGTGCAGTGGCACCATCTGGGCTCACTGCAACCTCTGCCTCCCGGGTTCAAGCGATTCCCCTGCCTCAGCCTCCCCAGTAGCTGGGATGACAGGCATGCGCTACCAGGCCTGGCTAATTTTGTATTTTTAGTAGAGATGGGGTTTCACCATGTTGGTCAGGCTGGTCTTGAACTCCCAACCTCAGGTGATCAGCCTGCCTCAGCCTCCCAAAGTGCTGGGATTACAGGTGTGAGCCACTGTGCCTGGCTGCATGTTACTCTTTAATAAAAAGTTTAAAAAAACAGCCTACATGGCCCAGTGTAAGTTCTCACCTGCTTATCTTTAGCATTATCACATCCACACACCTTCCAGAATGACTGCCAGTTCCCTGGACATGCCATGCAATTCCTTCTGCCTAGAACTTCCTTATCCAGTTGGCAATCTGCTCTGGGGTCACTGCCACCAGGAAGCCCTCCCTCCTGGCCCCAGACAGAGGTGTGGTCACTTTCTCCTTGGGAATCCAGATACACCTCCATTTCAGCCCTTATTCATGTGACAGTCACTCCATCAGTATTCAGGGAGCACTGATTATATGCCAGATACACGCAGTTATGAATTAACAGTCATAAGTTGACAAATTAGATTAAAAATATTGATATCACAAAAATAAATGGATACTGACAAATAGTGCTAAAGGCTCCAAAAGCAAAGTCCAAGCAGTCCACCGGAGGAGAGTGCAGGGTATGGGGAGGTGGAAGGTGCTGGTTTATGCTGGAAGATCGGGGAGCGCCTCCAGTGCAGAGACCCAGGGATCAAAGAGGAGCAAGGCCAAGAGTGGGAGGAACTCCCCAGGCTGAGGGATCCACACTGAATTGAGAACGTTAAACTGTGAATTTCCTGGGGTCACAGACTGGGTCATTCCTTTCTCTATCCCCAGGAGCTTAGCGCAGGGCCTGGCCCAGTTAGGTGTCTAGCAGCCTTTTATGAATGAATGAATGAATGATGGGAAAAGAAGGGCAGAGCGACCACAGACAGGGTGGTCTGAGGGCCTCTGGACACTGGTTGTTTTCACAGGTCTGTGCCTCCAGCTGGCTCGGCCAATGTGGGAAACAGAGGGTGGGAGAGGTTGGGATTCCCAGCAGCACAAACCTCTAGCAAATGCTCAGAGCCCCAGGCCGAGCATTCGTTCCTTCCTTGATTCATTTTGTTAAAAATATTAATTGAGCACCTACTATGTGCTGGGCTCTCTAATAGAAGCTGTCTCCTTTGCCTTCTACTTGTGCCAAATCCCCAGCAGGCAATTGCTTCCTGAGCTCTCTGAGGTTCAAGTCTCTCTCTGCTACTGGATGTTTCCCTACCCCATACCTGAGTCCCCTGCTGTGGGACTGGCCAGGACACCCTCCTGATCACCAGGAGAAATCCAGGCCCATCTTTGGTTATACTACCTTGTGATTCACAAGCCCAGACATGACTTAGGGGGCAGTTGCTCACTTTGCCAAAATAATTTCTGTTTTACTAAAAAAATTCCCAAAGTTATTTTAATTCATCTTCCCAGGAGGATTTCCCAGACACTGCTGGCTGGAGTGTGAAGTGGAACTGCCCTCTCAGAAAGCAATTTGCCAGAGCTTGGAGCAATGATGAAAGCAGGTGCCCATGACCCAGCAGCCCCCACTCAGTGGCATAAACCCCAAAGCACGTTGCACCCAGGTCTACAGGGGAGCATGCCCAAGGTGTGTTCCTGCAGCAGCTGAGGGTTGGAGGCAACCCAGGGGGCCCCCTCTAGTGTAAGTAAAAAGCAATGGAGACACACGTAGTGAGAGGAGGCCCATGCAGGGCAGCATGGGTTAAAACAAAAAGACTTAGTTTGAGGCTGGATGCGGTGGCTCACGCCTGTAATCCCAGAACTTTGGGAGGCCGAGGTGGGGTGGATCTCCTGAGGTCAGGAGTTTGAGACCAGCCTGGACAACAAGGTGAAACCCCGTCTCTACTAAAAATACAAAAACTAGCCAGGCATGGTGGTGCGGGCCTGTAATCCCAGCTACTGGGAAGGCTGAGGCAGGAGAAATGCTTGAACTTGGGAGGTGGGGGTTGTAGTGAGCTGAAATTGTGCCACTGCACTCCAGCCTGGGTGACAGATTGAGAATCCGCCTCAAAAAAAAAAAAAAAGCCTGAGTAAAAAGAGAGAGAAATAAAATGGGATGTCTGACATAGTATTTGTGTAAATTTAAAATGCACACACAACAACAGCAAAAAGCTATACACTTGTTGAGGATACACATAGATTTAAGGGCACATATTGAGTGCATTACATTGGAAGCCTTTGTGTGGGGCATCGGGGAGGAATGGAAGTTTGATCCAGGAATGAAGAAGAGTTTTTTTTCGTATTCATACACATATATAGTTTTTGTTTGTTTGTTTTGTTTTACTTCACTTTGAGACAAGGTCTTGGCTGGAGTACAGTGGCATGATCTCAGCTCGCTGCAACCTCCCCACTCCCAGGCACGATGATCCTCCCATCTCAGCCTCCTAAAGTGCTGGGATTACAGGCATGAGCCACTGTGACCAGCTCACATGTCTAGTTTACATAAAATAAAGGAAGGCTTTTCATGAACAATGAAAGTGTACTATGAACCAGGGAATAAAATTATGTCAACAATCTCCACAAGAGATAAAAATGTAAACTTAAATTTAAAAGTTGACTGCTACTGGGAAGATGTAATAGACACTGCCTCCCACCAAGTATAATGTAAAACTCTAGGCATGATATATAAGACAAGCAGGAAGAGAGCTGAAAGGAGGGAAGAAAAAGGCAGATCTTCTAGGCCCCCAGGACCCAAGGAACAACATGTGGTGAGTTTTCTGGGATTTTGTTCCTTTGTTTGAATTTGCCTCCTGTATCCTAGACTCGGAGCTAAAGATGCCAGCAGCCAGAAACACCAAGGGGCATAGGCATTTTTTTAAAAACCCACAAAGACATGCTTTCTTGCCAAAGAACCAGAAAAGAGGCAGCCTGGCAAGACAGAAAATTTTCAGACAATAATTATTCTACTCTAGCGAAGCACCTCAGAAAAATCTGTGGCCATCTCTGTGCCAGCAAAGGCCGAGTGGAGAGCCTAGGCATCCTCTCTCAACAGGTTATAACAAGGTTCTCCAACCTCCCTGCCAGGGCACCATCAGAGAAGGCCAAGTACGGAGCTGGGACTTTCATCCCCACCTGAGCAGTAACAAAGCACACCCCCAGCTCATCCGCCAACGAAGGCCAAGTAGAGTATTTGTATTTTTTTTTTTTTTTGAGATGGAGTCTTGAACTATCCCCTAGGCTGGAGTGCTGTGGCTCACTGCAACCTCCACCTCCCAGGTTCAAGCGATTCTCCTGCCTCAGCCTCCCCAGTAGCTGGGATTACAGGCACCTGCTATCATGCCCAGTTAAGTTTTGAATTTTTAGTAGAGATGGGGTTTTACCATGTCGGCCAGGCTGGTCTTGAACTCCTGACCTCAGGTCGTCCTCCCCTCTCAGCCTTTCAAAGTGCTGGGATTATAGCTGTGAGCCACCGTGCCTGGCTGAGAACGTGGATTTCTAACCCCACCTGGTAGCAATGGGGCAGCATCCTTGCTTCCCCTGATAATGCAGCATCAGAGGCAATTAACTAAAGCAGGTTTCATAAGATACAGAGGTGTCATAACAGAACACCCACAATGTCCAGGTGTCAATAGAAAATCATTCATGGGGCCCAGTGCGGCGGCTCACACCTGCAATCCCAGCACTTTGGGAGGCTGAGATGGGTGAATTACTTGAGCTCAGGAGTTTGAGACCAGCCTGGACAACATGGTGAGAACCTAGCTCTACAAAAAGTACAAAAATTAGCCAGGTGTGGTGGTACACATCTGTGGTCTTAGCTACTCAGAAGGCTGAGGCAGGAGGATCACTGGTTGGAAATCAAGGCTGCAGTGAGCTGTGATTATGCCACTGCACTCCAGCCTAGGTGACAGAGTGAGACCCTGAAAAAAACAAAAAACAACAAAACAACAACAACAACAAACACCCACAAAACAAAACAACTCTGAAAATCACTCATGGCCAAGAACCAGGAAGATCTCAAACCAAATGAAAAGGCAATCGATAGAGGCCAACACGAACATAACAGAAATTTTTGTTGCTGTTGTTGGTTTTGTTTTTGTTTAGACATAGGGTCATACTCTGTCACCCAGGCTTTAGTGCAGTGATACAATTTTGGCTCACTGCAGCCTTGACCTCCCAGCTCAGGTGATTCTCCAGTGATTTTCTCACCTCAGTCTCCTGAGCAGCTGGGACTACAGGCACACGCCACCATGCTCAGCTAATTTTTGTATTTTTTGCAAAGACGGTGTCTTATCATGTTGCCCAGGCTGGCAGAAATATTACAAATACACTTGAAACCAGTGAAAAAAATGGAAAGCTTCAGCAAAGAAATAGCAAATACAAAGAGGAGCCTCCAACACAGAAGGGAGCGCACACAGGAAGGAATTCATGAACTGGAATATGGAGCAGGAGAAATCATCTAACCTGGATAACACAGATAAAACAGACCAAAAAAACCAAATAGAGCCGCAGGGAGCTGTTTGATCATAATGAAAAAAATCTAACTTTCATGTCATTGAAGTCACAAAAGGAGGTCAGGGCTGAAAAAGTACTCAAAGAAATAAGGGCTGAAAATTGGTCTCAAATTTGTCAAAAGACATAAGCTGACTGAATCAAGAGAGCTATGTAAGGCCAGCCGCAGTGGCTCATGCCTGTAATCCCAGCACGTTGGAAGACCGAGGTGGGTGGATTTCTTGAGCCTAGGAGTTTGAAACCAGCCTGGTCAACATGGTGAAACCCCGTCTCTATTAAAAATACAAAAAATTATTCAGGCGTGACGATATGCATTGGTCCCAGCTACTCGGGAGACTGAGGTGGGTAGACCACTTGAGCCCTGGAGGCCTCCACCTCCTGGAGGGTGCAGTGAGCCATGATTGCACCACCACACTCCAGCTTGGGCAATAGAGTGAAACCCTGTCTCAAAAAAACCCAAAAAACAGAAAAAGAAAAAAATGAAAACAGAAACAAGCAAACACCACCACCAAAAAAAAAAAAAAAAGGCCAAGCAAATACAACACAGGAAAAACCCAAAAAAAACCACACCAAGAACCATGAACGTTAAAATTTCCGGGAAACTAAAAACAAAACAAAAAATCTGGAAGGCAGCAAGAGAGAAACATTTTACCTGTAGGGTAAAAAATACAGAAAGACAGTGGATTGCTCATCCAAAAGTGTGGTGTTCAGAGGGAAGGGGCAAAGAGTTTTTCAAGTGCTGAAAGAAAAACTGTCAATGCAGAATCCTATGTCCAGAGAAAATTTACCCTTCAAAAATAAAAGGAAAAGCAATGTATTCTTGGATTAAAAAAAAAACAAACAAACAAACAAACAAAAAAAAACGAAGAGAATTCGTCACCGGGAAACCCACTCTAAAAAACTAAAGGAAGTTCTTTAAACAGAAAGAGAATGATAAAAGAAGAAATTAATCTGGGAACAGAAAGGAAGGAAGAGCACAGCAAGCAAAGGTTTGGGTAAATACAAGACTTTTCCCCTCATATCTGATCATTGAAGCAAAAATGATAACACTTTCTGATATGGCTGTCAATGTGTGTAGAGGAAATATTTAAGACAATTATAAATGGAAGATATAAAAGGACTTAAGGAGAGGTAAGGTTTATACACCTCACTGAAACTGGTAAAATGACACCACCAGTATATTGTGATAAGTCACACATATATAATGAAATACCTAGAGACACTACTAAAAAGCTAATAAAAATGTACACTTAAAAACACCATTGATAGGCTGGGCACAGTGACTCACGCCTGTAATCTCAGCACTTTGGGAGGCTGAGGTGGGCGGATCACCTGAGGTCAGGTGTTTGAGACCAGCCTGGCCAACATGGAGAAACCGTGTCTCTACTAAAAATGCAAAATTAGCTGGGCGTGATGTCACATGCCTGTAATCCCAGCTACTAGGGAAGCTGAGGCAGGAGAATTGCTTGAACCTGGGAGGGGGGGTTGCAGTGAGCCGAGATCCTGCCACTGCACTCCAGCCTGGGCAACAAGAGCAAGACTCTGTCTCAAAAAACAACAACAACAAAACAAACAAACAAAAAACAGAACACCAGTGATCAACCAAAAAACAATTCTAAAGAATATCAAAGTACTCCACAGGAAGGCAGGACAATGGAAACAGAAAAGAGAAAAAGAGAAACAAGTCAACAAAAAAGAATTCAGCCTTAACATATCCATAATTATATTTAATGTTAATGGTCTTAATATGCTAATTAAAGACAGAAATTAACAGAGCAGATTTAAAAATATGACCCAATTAGATATTGCCTGTAAGAAATTCACTTTATTTATTTTTTGTTTTGTTTTTTTTTGGAGACAGAGTCTCACTGTATCCCCCGGGCTAGACTGCAGTGGTGTAATCTCAGCTCCCTGCAACCTTCACCTCTTGGGTTCAAGTGTTTCTCCTGCCTCAGCCTCCCAAGTAGCTGGGATTATAGGCATGCACCACCACGCCTACCTAATTTTTGTATTTTTAGTAGAGATGGGGTTTCACCATGTCGTCAGGCTGGTCTTGAACTCTGGGATTACGACTGCGAGCCACTGTGCCCAGCTAAAAATTCACTTTAAGTACAACAATACAGGCAGGTTGAAAGTAAAAGGATATCCAGACATGGTAGCTCACCCTATAATCCTGGCACTTTGGGAGGCCAAGATGGGTGGACAGTGAGCCCAGAAGTTTGAGACCAGCCTGGGCAACATAACCAAACCCTCTCCCTACAAAAAAAGCACAAAAGAATTGGCCGTGTGTGGTGGCGCCAGCCTGTGGTCCCAGCCGACTACTTGGGAGGCTGAGGTGGGAGGATCACCTGAGCCTGGGAGGCAGAAGTTGTAGTGAGCCAAGATTGCACCACTGCACTCCAGCCTGGGCAACAGTGAGACCCAGTTAAAAAAGAAAAAAAAGAAAGAAAGAGAGAGAGATAGAGAGAAAGACGGAAGGAAGGAAAGAAAAAAGGAAGGGAGGGAGGGAGGGAAGGAGGGAAAGAAAGAAAAGAGAAAGAAAAGAAAAGAAAGATTATTGCTTGAGCCCAGAAGTTCAAGACCAGCCTGGGCAATATAGTGAGACCTCGTCTCACTATATTGAATAGGAACAGCTCTGGAGTGCAGCTCAGTGAGAGCTGTGCAGAGGGTGAGTTATCTCTGCATTTCCAAATGAAGTAGCAGGTGCATCTCAGTGGGACTGGTGGCACAGTGGGTGTAGCCCAGGAAGGGCGAGCCAAGGCAGGGTGAGGCGCTGCCTCACCCAGGAAGTACAACCCCCAGAGGACACCCCTTCCTTCCCAATGGAGGCCATCCGGGGCTTTTCCATCCCCTCCAGCACTCCGGTTCAGATATGCGCCTCTCCCGCAGTTTTTAACCACCCACAGACCAAGAGATTCCCCGGGCCGAAAAGCGCCAGAAGTTTCCAGCATGGCTGTTTCAGCCGCCGCTGCAGGTTTCTGCACAAAAACTCACACAAATCTGGGCGTCCGTTTCAACGGACTCCTGGAAAGCCTGGGAGACAGAGCCACCCATTCAACTGAAAAAGAGGGTGCCGAAAGCAGGGAGCCTGATGATCTGGCTTGGCGGGTCCCACCCCCACAAAGACCGGCAATCTGAAACGCTCTGACTTGAGAGTTCCGCAGCAAGTGCAGCTGGACCCGCGACGGTCGAGCTCTGTGGGTGGAAGGGCATCCGCCATTACCGAGGCAGTCCTCCGTTACCGAGGCAGTCCGGTCCGCCATTACTGAGACAGTCCGCCGCTACCAAGGCAGTCCGCCACTACCGAGGCAGTCCTGTCCGCCATTACTGAGGCAGTCCGCCGCTACCGAGGCAGTCCTGTCCGCCATTACTGAGGCAGTCTGCCGCTACC
>CAUYLG010077794.1:0-27005 GCA_963573385.1 Cacajao melanocephalus
AAAAAAAAAATACATGGCAAAAGACATAAAGAGACAACCACAGAAGATAAACTAAGAAAGGTTCAACATCATCAGTAATTAAAGAAATTTAAATTAAACCCTCAATGGGATACCACTTCTCACTCACCAGATTGTCAAAAAAAAAAAAAAAAAAAAAATTCAGGTAATTACGAATGTAGAAATGTCTTAAATGTTGAAAAAGAGAACAAAGTGAATACTTATATCCTGCTTGTGAGGGTATAAATGGGTACAGCTACTTTATAAAACAATTCAATATTTTCCAGCAAAACTGAGGGTGTTTAAAATCATGAACACAAAGAGACATACATTAGAAGGGTCATTTAAAAACAGATTTTAATGGAAAAAAGTAAAAATTAAATTTAAAAGAAAAGAAGACTGAAAACATCCTAAATATCCATCCACAGGATAATGGATAAACAGTGGTAAAGACACACAATGAAATGATATACAGCAATAAAAAGTGAACAAACTATAATACACATCAGCATGAAGGAATCTCACAAATAGAATGTGCAAACACAAAGCCACAGGAATCACATAGTAGAATATCATTTATACAGCATTCTAAAGTGGACTAAATAATACAGTGTTTGCAATGCATAGATATGTGGTAAAACCATATAGAAAATCAAGGAGTGTGGAAAAAGAAAGATATAATCAGGGAGAACACACAGGCTGGCTTCAAAAATGTTGGTTATGTATTATTTCTTAAGCAATATATAGGCACGGGGGTATTTATTTGTATTCTCTGAATCTGTAGATGTGTCAAAAGTACTGTTTTGCACATATGAAATCATTTATCATTTAAGAAGTAAATAAATACATGGCTGTGGTACAAAACATTAAAAATTCAGAAAACTATATGAATAAAATAAAACTTATCCATAATTATATTACCCTGAGATAACTATAGTATTTGAAGGAAGTAAATATACTTAAATGATGTGTCTTTCTTCTACTCTTTTTTATTTAATGTTTCAAAGCTTTATTGAAGTATAATTTACCTACAATAAATTTCACATATTTAAATGTATAATTAAATGAGTCAGACACACACACACACACACACACACACATTGGTGGAAACATCATCGCATCAAGAAAATGAATATATCCATCACCCCCCAAAGTTTCTTCATACCCCTTTTTAATCCATCCCTCCTTACTTTCTCTTTCCCCTATTCCCAAGTAACCACTGATGTGTTTTCCAACACATTAGTGTGCATTTTCTAGAATTTTGTTGGGTGTATGTTTGGGCATAGCTTATGCATATGTCTTTAGTAGACAATGCCAAAAAGTTTTCCAAAATGATTACACCAATTTTCACTTCCACTAACAGATTATGAGACTTCCAGTTACTCCACATCCTAATCAACACGGTTGTCAGCTTCTTCCATTTTAACCATTCTTTTCATATTCCTAAGGAAAATACTCATAAAAACAATTTGAACTCTTGAGCAACAAAAAAATCAAACTTTCAATGACGACTGAAAAACTCATTATACAGAAATTTTAATCTAAGAGCGTTTTCCCTTGAATGCATAATAATAATTGAAGCAAAGGCCCTAAATGATGTATGCCTCACAAATTCTGATTTAGTCCAAACACCTGATTTCTACATAAGATTTTTAGAAGAATCATTGGGACATACATGAAAGGACCACTTAGCTTAAAAGCAAGTTGGAAGTATCAACATACCAGAGCTCACGTGAAATAGAGTCCAACACAGTTGATATGTGTGACGTAAACACCAATAACACCTGAACCCAATACACCAAACACAATACCACTAAAATCGTGTTCAAAATTTGGATGGGGCGGGGCATAACTACTTTATCACGAATAGTTATTTTCAATATGCTCAGCTTCTTGCTCTCAGCTTCTGCTACTTAACCATGAAAGAGGAACAATGTTATGAAATGATGCACTTCATTTTTAAAATTTGTAATTATTATGGCTAGTCTACCGTCCTTTTGTCTCTCCTTTTTTCTTTTTTTTAATCGTCTCCTCACAAATTAATTTAGTCCAAATAACTCTCCTTCTAACCTTTGTTTCTCAAAATACAGTTTCTAAACTCACTACATTTACTTGTGAGAGTAGAATCACTATTCACTCCTCAGATTCATTCAAATTTGGCTTCTACCCTTATATTGTACTTAAATTACGTCTGCTGAGGTTAACGGCCCCCTCCTAACTTCCAAAGCCAATAGGTACTTAATCAGTTCTCGACTCCCAGATAGACTTCTCTCCTAGTTAAAACTCTCCTCTCCTGGCTTTTAGGACACCACTGCCTCCTAGATTTCCTCCTTTCCTGATGCTCCTCTTCAGACTCCTTGGCTGTCTCTACCCATTGCTTCATGCTGGTGTTCCCCATCAACAATCTTGCCCTCTTGTTCTTGTTAAACTAAACTTACTTAAATGATTTCTTACGCCCTTAGAGGATTAACTACCACAAATCCACTTCTGCTGCCAATATCTGTAAGTCTGATCTTGACTTCAGAAAACCTGATACCAACATATCTATTAGTATATATCCTAGACAGCTTTGCCAGATGTCCTGCCAGAATCTCAAACTCATTTTCTCTCAACCTGAATTAATCTCTCAATATTAGTTTTATTCGTGAATGCACAATTATAATTCCAATGAAGTCAATAAAATACAAGACATAATTTAATTTTTCATGAAGAGTTAAAAAAGAATAAATTTGTCTTATGGCCTCTTCCTCAGTTATGAAGGTAACTCATATTCATTAGCAAAAACTACAAAAGACAAAAAAGATGATAAAAAGCAAAACTCCTCCATCTCAGCTCTCAAAGGCAAGCAACATTATCCCCTCCTTCCAGAAAAAGCAATTTTTAACCATGCTGAAGTTACACGTGTATCAAAATATGAAACTGGTAAATAGGATTTTGTTGTTATTGCTGATTCTCAATATCTTCCAGGCTATGTTTTACAATATTAATTAGGGAAAAGAAATTTCTATTGACTGTCTACCTACAGGGAGAACCAGAATAATATTTTAATGACAAAGGCAATCCTTTTATTTGCTGTATTTTAAATATGCTAAAGGAATCAGTGCTTTTGGCTTAGCATTTATCTTGTCTATATCCAGACTTCTATCGGTGTGCAATAGAGCCCACAGTTCACCTTCTTATCTTTCTGTAAAGAAAACCATAGTAAAGGAAAGCCTGGAAGAAGCAGAAGTCAAAAATAAAACCTAGCTGGATAGACTGCGGTTTGCAAACACCACAGGAAAGTGCCATTTCTAACATCCTTTCGCAGCTTCACAAAGTTTCAGAAACATCACAGCTAAAAACCTTCTGCAAAGCTGTTCTCATGAGACCCCGCCAGGGAAAGGAAATTCGCTTCTCTATCCCCAAAGCTCAGAGCCCACCTGGACGCGCCGTCGGAAGCACGAGCACGGAGCAGGGAGCGGGGCGGGCGGCCGTCCGCGCTGGGGCTGGGCGCCGCGCGGCTCAGGTGCGCTCTCGACCGTCCCGAGTCCCGGGTCCCACTGGGCAGAGCCCCCTACCGGGCAGGGGTCTCCACGTCACCCACCCCGGTGCCCTGCGGACTACTGCGATCGCAGCTGTCGCGGGGCCTAAAGCTTCCTCAGGCCCCCGCGAGACAGGCGTCGCTGAGGAGACGCGGGAACAGCCCCGGGGCCCCACCACCGCCCCATTTTAGAGACAAAGAGACCAACAGAACGGGCGCTCACTGCCTGCCAGCGAGGCAGGGCCGCCCTCACAGGCGCCCCCGACAGCCTGAGCGCGCTGCCAGCCCGGAGAAGCGCACCTGAGCCGAGCCGAGCCGAGCCGCGCCTTTCCCCTCCCGAGTCCCGCCGCCCTCCGCGGGGTCTCCACGCCCTACCCCCGCGCTGAGGCGGCGCCGCGTGACGGCAGCCGGTTACCTGCTGGAGGCGGTGGGCGCTCTGCCGTCGCCGCCCGCGGGAACTGTGACTCCGGTCCCCTCGCGCGGCCGCGCCTCGAGGCCCCGCCCTCCCCAGGGCCTCCCCTACTCTGAGGCTTGCCCCGTCCCCACTCCCTCGCCGCCCACCAGGGCAGCCCCGCCCCTCGGCACGGGCGCGAAGGGGCGAGGCCAGGCGGGGCGGGGCGGGGCCTCCCGCGTACCTGAGCCGCAGCGCGCCTGCGTCCTCCGCGACTCCGCTCCTGGCAGCCACTTCCTGGGAAGGTGTAAAATGCAGGCAGGCACGGGGTGTGTCGTGGGAGCAGAAGGGAGAACAGCGGTAGGAGCGGGATAGAGGGGAAGCTATTGGCCTACGAAACTTCTCTGACCGGGAGGCAGGAGCAGTCTTTCTGGCAGATGTTTCCGCACACTTTTCTTAGAAGCGGAGTAGTCGTGTTGTTACCTGACTTTTAGAGTTTTTATAAAAATCTAATTTATAAAGTCTTTGAGAATCAGCCCTGCTCTCTTCAGTTTTGTCGCTTCCTATCTGCTACTGCCTTGTCATCAATGGGTGTCTTGGAAGGAATATTAAATGTATCCACCACAGCACCTCGCACCCCCGATTCTATGAGGGACTCCTCTCTCTAACCCTGGGAAAGCAGGGGCGTGGCCCTTTTCTCTTGCCTTCGTTGGTGGACATCTCAACGCTGCTTGGAAAGTTGTTGAATGACTTTCCTAGATTGTCTGATGATGAATGGCTCAACACTTTTTGTTTGTTTTGTTTTGACACAGGGTCGCCCGGGCTGGAATGCAGTGGCGTGCTCATGGCTCAGTGCAGCCTCGACCTTATGGGCTGAAGTGATCCTCCCACCTCAGCACCCCCCCACCCCCCGCCATCGCCTGCAAGCAGCTGGGAACACAGGCGCAAGCCAGCATGCCAGGCTAATTTTTTTAATATTTTGTAGAGACGAGGTCTCATTATGTGACCCAAGCTAGTCTTGAACTCGTGGACTCACGTAATCCTCCCACCTCTGCCTCCCAAAGTGCTCCGCCTCCCAAAGGGCTGGGATGACAGGCGTGGAACCGGCCTGGGTGGTGGGATTGTAAAATTGAAATGAAGGTTAATACTTTTCTTCCTGGAGAGCAGTCTTTCCCAAAGTGAGTTCTGACCATCTCAAGGTCCTAGAGATGCTAGAGTAGGGGTGGGGGTAGATCCCAAGATAACATTAATTTGGGGGAAAGAGACACAAAATACTTGTTTTCCTTGAGATTCACAATGCACACTAGCATTTTACAGGCCTAAGACTGTGTTTTACTTTCTTTGATCCTGCATCTCCCAAATGTGTTTGACCATATAGAACTCTTTTCTTGAGAAATGCCTATTTCCAATCTTGGGCATTAGTGTTTCAACAAACACTTTGAAAAACACTGTTTCAAGTCCTAGTACATTCACCTTTAATAACGTATCACCAATGTTTGCAAAGTTCTGCACTGTTTACACAAGGCTTTCATGAGTCATCTCATTGAATCCTGGCAATTGCGATATAGCTGTTATTATCTCATTTTGCAGTTGAAAAATATTTAAAGGTCAGAAAACCAGTTAGTGGTTCCCCAAACACAGAGACACAGAGTCAAGATCTGAATCTGAACTTTGTACTCCAAAGCGTTTTAGACTAATATTCTTTATTCTCTCTCTCTCTCTTTCTCTCTCTCTCTCTCTCTCTCATTTGTTCCTTTTTTTTTTTTTTTTCAGGTTCTCACTGGTTGCCCAGACTGGATTGCCGTGGCATGATCATAGCTCACTGCTGTCTCCAGCCATCCTCCCACCTCAGCCTCCCAAGTGTGATGGGATTACAGGTGCCACCATGCCCGGCTAAATTTTTTAAGTTTTTTATAGAGACATGGTCATGCTTTGCTGCCCAGGCTGGTCTAAAACTCCTGGCTTCAAGCAATCCTTGCACCTCAGCCTCCTTAAGTGCTGGAATTACAGGCATGAGCCACGGTGCCCAGCCTCCCTTGATGCCTAAGGAGAGCACATCCTTGGTTAGAAATCACTAGAATCATGTGTTAGTTGAGTCTTCTCAAGGGCAAGACCACAACTTTCCCAATATTTTACTTCCTCGCAGCACCTGACTTAGAGCAGGGCACAAAAGTGTCATTGAAATGTGCTGAATGAAGGAGGAATGAATGCTCAATAACTACTAATTGAACTGAGCTGATACTTAGTTCCTTAAATGAGCAAAGTTAACAACCACTTCGCTGATGCAGAAATACCAACAGGAGCTCCCCGAATTGTTCCTAGTTTTCTTGCCTAGTCCACCTTAAAACACTTTACTAGAAGAATCCACTCTATTGATGGATATGGTTCTTGTAAAATCAGGAAGCCAATTCCTTTGTTTTCCTTGCAATAGGCCTCCTTCCTGTTCAATCTCAGAGGCAAGGCTACATAAATGGAGGATATTGTACACCTTTCTTTGTGCTTTTATTTCTAACCTCTTCCCACAAAAGGATCGTCCTCAAAATAGTATGAATGGGCTTTTGTTTGTTTTTTAATTTAGCAATTTTATATTATTTGAGGCTGATCTAAGGAGAAAAATAAACTGGTCAATATGGATAACGTGGTTGCTTAGATATTACTGTGTGTATTGATTCTTTCATTTGACGAAGACAAGTCATGTAATTCCTACTCTTAACCCATATTCATTCTTTATTTAATGCAGTTTAGAAGAGCTTTGTGATTCAGCCCAGACCTACCTCTCCTGCCTTAGCTCCCAGTATTTCCATCACCCTTTTATTTTTTGAGACAGTCTTACACTGTCATCTAGTCTGGTGTACAATGGTGCAATCTTCACTCACTGCAACTGCCACCTCCTGGGTTCATGCAATTCTCCTGCCTCAGCCTCCCAAGTAGCTGGGATTACAGGTGCACACCACCACACTTGGCTAATTTTTTTGTATTTTCAGTTAGGATGGGGTTTGACTATGTTGGCCAGACTTGTCTTGAACTCCTGACCTTGTGTTCCGCCCCCCTCAGCCTCCCAAAGTGCTGGGATTAAAGGTGTGAGCCACCTCACCTGGCCTCCATCACTCCTTTTTGAAGGAATTGCAGCTCCCTAAACTGTTGAATACCATTCCCTCTACCATTCTCTTATGGGTATCAACTAGCAAACTCATGTTCATCCAACCAAAATACCACCTCTTCTAGACAATGAAACCCCACAAAACCCATTCCTGACTCAATTAGGTGCCATTTCTCAGCGTAACCACCACAGTCCATCTGTATTTCTATCATGGCACCTACATAATAGCTGTAATTACTTGCTGCTTTTCCCACTTTCCTCTAGATGCATTCCAAGTGAGTTACCAACGGGGAGGAATGATGACTTCCACCTCTATTTCCTGAGCACACAGCATAGCACTTGACATAGAAGACACTCAACAGTTTGTTGAATAAATGAAAACATAACTTCAAAAGAGTATGAATTCCTAGAGTGCTTATGAAATAATTTTACAAATAAATGGTCATGAATACATTGGGGGTAGAAGACAGATTTTTCTTTTCTCAAAATTATTTCCTTCCAATTTTCTGCCTTAGCAGAACATAACAGCAGAAGGCTATACCTATTCATTCATTTCATGTATTTGTTCAACAAACATTTCTGAGTGCCTACCATATAACAGGTGCAGTCCTAGGCAGTTGCTTCAGAAAGAAAGTGACATTTCAAAAGCATCATGGATACTCATGAAACCTCAATTCCTCTCCCTGGGCACGAGGCTAAACTGCTTTGCCCATTCACTCTCCTTGCATCTAGGTAAGGTCATGTGGCCAGTTCTGACCAATGGAATTTGAGTAGAAGTTGAGTTTCACTTCTGCATCTAGGCAACCAACAACAAGTGAGCCTTCACCCCACTCTCTCCCTCTTTCCATTACTTGACAACCTCAGACCGTTGCTAAAGCTCACAATATGACAAGATGGGAGAAATGTCTGTGTCCTTGATTGACTTCATGGAATGAAGCTCTCCCCACCGCCCACTAACTTTGATTGGATGGTGATGTGAGTGAAAACTATACCTTATTGTGTTAAACCACTAATATTTGGGGTTTTTTCCCCAACACCTAGCTTTACTTATGTCATGAATGATGACATATAGATTACATTAAACATACCAAAAAAAAGGTATCTCTTGCTGTAGGCATTCTATGGGAGACATGGAACATGAAAATTTATCAAAGAGGCTATTAAGGTCATAGAAAATTTAAGTCTGTCTCAAGCAGATAAAGAAAAATCTCAGGGACATACAGCTCTCTATCCCTCAGACGGCCACCTGATCAGAATGCTGACATCATGGCCTGAAAACAAGCACAGAGTCGCCATCGTGCCTTCTTCATCATCTTTATCCACACTTCTTTGTCTCTTTCATTCACTTTGAAGGATTTCTCTCAGTGGGCTTCAGGAGATCCAGTGTTACTTAAAGTCTAGTATATATTCAGGAGAAGAGAGAAGTAAAAAGGCTAGGTTCCAAAGGGTCTTGAATATCTTACTAAGGACTTTTCCCATTAATCCACAGGATACATAGTTGAATAAGCTAAGAACTATTTGTAGTAAAACGAGTTTCTTTTTTCTTTTTTCTTTCCCTCCTCATCATCTTCTTACCTGGATAACTGTTACCCAGTAAACTAAGGTAACAATGGGATAGTGACTGGTCGCAGATGCTCCACCAAGAGACCTAATCGTGAGAATCTCATTTCTCGGTGCCCTTCCACTAGCCCTTCCTTAAAACACCCATCTGCCTTCTCCAAACCCCACTAATCAATGAAACTTCATAGCACTAAAAGGCTGATTGTTTTATTAGAGACCTAAACGAAAAATATTCAGCACCTAGGGCAGGAGACAATAGCACCAGTGGGGTCAAAGAAAGGCTATGAAGGAGGAAACAAAGAAACAGGGAATCCAGAAAAAAAAGAAGGTTTTCCACCAACCACATGATCAACTCACCCAGGCTGAGCAGCTGGTCCAAAGAGGATGAGAGCACATGAAACTGCTCAAGATTCAAGAACAAAGGCTCCCAGTCTCACTGAGAAGAGCAGAGAAACATCTAAACCCCCACTTCTGTGACCTCTGTATGGACTGGAAGAAATGAGTCAAACCTGAAGCAAATGACCCTGCATTCTTCTGGTCTCATGTCAACTTGCTTAAGTTGGAACAACATTTCCCCAAATTTCTTTCCCTATATGGTTCCAAGTTAGATTGGTCTAAAAGAAGAATTGAGGTAAGATTTGGAAGGTGAAAGTAGGGCAGAGCCACTTCCTCTGAAGATCGTCATGGCTATACATGGCGGCAGACACACGCAGAGATTTTGGCAGGTTCTGGCTCATCCTCCTCCCCATATCTAGCTCTTCTTCCCACCTACAGGCCTTGCTGAACAGAGGACCCAGAGCTTGGTGGAAGACCTCCAGAAGTATCCGCTGGCTATAGACTTTTCCAGAGCTCCCCTCCTGGGTACCACTCCAGCAGTTAGACATACGTGGCTTCCTAGATTCATTGCAAGTTCTGCCCTTACAAGTCCACCTGTACAGGGCTTCAGGATGGCTGGTTAGTGACTTTTCTCTAATCCTTCAATTCCACTTTCAGACCTTTACTTCACCAGTTTCTCACATAATTCTGCAAGAGATTAGTCCCATATCAGTAAGACTCTATTGGTTCTGCTTCCCTGATTAAACCACTCCGATACACCATTCCTGCTCTTGGCTACCTAGCAATAAGATTATGTGGATTGTACCACCCTTCCCTTCCACTTTTTTTCTTTTTTTTTTTGGATACAGGATCTTGCTCTGTCACCCAGGCTGGTGTGCAGTGGTGCGATCATGTCAGCCTCCTGAGGAGCTGGGAGTATAGGCATGCCAACACACCCAGCTTATTTTTTATTATTTTTTTGTAAAGACAGGGTTTCACCATGTTGCCCAAGCTGGTCTCAAACTCCCAGACATTTGTATCTTATTGCCAAAACACTATTCTCTGAAGAAACAGCTATCCAGGAAGCTAAATGATAATCAAAAGGTTGCCTAATCAGGGAAATAGAATGAAAATTAGAAGAGTTGGGAGGAATATTGAGTGTTAGCATTGAGTTATGATAGCTCCCATCAATACCACAGAAGGGACTCACCTATTACAGCTGCAGATAAGCCATGTGCTTCCACTCACTGGAGCCACAGTCCTAGCCATATTCCTTCTTTTTAGTAGGTGACAGTGTTGGTCCTAGGGCTTCATCGTGCACTGTATCCATGCCCTTTGCTATGACTTTGAAGTTCCTCCCACCGAAGGAGCGGAGTATATTTCCCTACCCCTTGATTTTAGGTTCAGCCATGTGACTTGCCTTAGTTAACAGAATGAAATGGAAGGAATCATGTTCAAGTTGTGACCTGAGGCCTTAAGAGACTTCCTGTGTTTCTGCTTGCCTTCTTGTACTTCTACCAGTGCCAAAAGACTTGCCTGGGCCAGCCAGCTGGTCCAAGGAGGGTAAGACACCCTAAAGCAGAGTCAGGCCAGATAAACCCAGCTCAGAACAGCTAATCCTCTGCTGCCCAGCAAGCATGAGAAATAAAAGATGATTGTTTGTACCATGGCATTTTGGGAATATTTGTTACACAGAAATAGTTATCTGACATATCCTCCCACCATGATTTTCTGGAATGGGGAAAATCTAACCCCCTCATGGCCCCAGAGTTCCAGACCAATGTGCCCAGGACTCCCCTCCCAAGTCACTAGGGAGCATCAATTTAGCCAATGGTAAGTTTGAGTGTTCAGTTTCTCACCCTCAATACAATCCTACTTGAAATTTTCTGTCCTTCATGTTAGATATAAAATCTAAGTATTTGTTAATAGCAGAGATGAGAAAGATTTAACACCCCTTCAGAAAGTTACTTCTGAATATTAGTGATTGTACATGCCACTCAAAATCACGATATCAAATAAGAATTGAAGCCTACCACTTGTAACTTTTGCTTTCATCAGACTTTTAGGAAAACACCTACGCCCAGCAAAATCCCCAGGCAGCTTTAGGATGCCAAAGCTTTCTTCATCTGTCTTTAAACCCGTTCCACATCCATAAAGATAATTCATGAATAAATGTGGTTGGCAGATGAACCAAATATTCAAGGACATCTTTTTTAAGCCTTTAGATAAGACCTTTAGTTCGTTTGTTTACACATTAGTCTCTCTATGAATTAGAAGTGGAGGGAGGGGCTCGAAATGCTTTATACTCCTTTTTTTTTTTTCAGACATTCCTTCTTTCTCCACCACTCCCAGCCTTTTACTGTCTTCCTCCACCCATCTAGCTTATGAAGGGACTGATGATGTTGGGATAGTTTTTGAGGAAATGTGGGAGGTCTGTAATCCATTTCCTACTTGACGTGGGTTACATTTTTACCAGAAGAAAGAAAAAAAAATGCAAATATATTTCCAGCACATCTGGGCAGCAGCTCCATAAAGTGGTTTTTAAAGAGCTATCCCATTGCTCTGCGAGGTGACAGCACTCAAGGGACAAGACAGGGTCTGTGAGGGCCAGGGAAGCATACCCCTCCATTTCTGAGAAGCATCCCCTCAGGAAACAATTTGGCATTTCTTACAAAACATGAACTTGTTTGGCAGCCTGACCAACTCATCACCCCTGTTCATCTCATATTGCACGCCTGATTAATAACAATGACATACTGAATACAACTTCAATAGGAAAGGGGAGAGGAAGAGCCAAACAACACCCTTCCCAAACAAACGTGCATGCACACATGCCCACAGACTTACACACCCCCATATATAAAGCCACCCTTAAAATGTTGGTAAATATAAAATACTTCCATCAAAACCGTTATGTTACTGGGAGGGACCAGGGTCGAAGATGACTTCCCTTCTCCCATCCAAATAGGTATATCAACATACTCAGGGATGATAACAGCTGTTATTCTTCATACACCTATTATGTGTCAAACACTGTGTTAACAGTCCATATAAGTGTGTATATATTGGTTGGGTGCAGTGACTTACACCTGTAATCCCAGCACTTTGGGAGGCTGATGAGGGGGCGGATCACTTGAGGTCAGAAGTTCGTGACCAGCCTGTCCAACATGGCAGAACCTCGTCTCCATAAAAATTAGTCGGGCATAGTGTTGGACACCTGTAATCCCAGCTACTCGGGAGGCTGAAGCAGAAAAATCGCTGGAATCCGGGAGGCGGAGGTTGCAGTAAGCAGAGATCACACCCCTGCACTCCAGCCTGGGCAGCAAAGTGAGTGAGACTCTGTCTCAAAATAAATACATACATACATGTCTACACATCTAGTTTAATTCTTACAACAACTCTGCGAGAATTAGATATTATCTAGACTTTACAGAAAAGTAACTTTTCCAAGATCACAAAGTAGTGATGGAACAGATTGGATTTGAAAACAAAGCTGCATGTGACTCTAAAGCTCAAGCTCCTTTTGTTAAGTCACAGATTTAGTTGGTAAGTTGTAAAGTCTAGACTTAGAGGTGTTTCATTACTCAAAGCCCATTGGAATTACCATCTCTTCTGTGGGTTCTTGACTTGTTCTAGACAGAATTCTAGTGGTTACAAGTAACAGAAAACCTCTCCAATTTGCTCAAGTAAAAGGCAGGGAGTGGCATTCTACTCCTACCCTTACTTTGGGTAAGGAAACAGTGGGAACATATTCAGAGATCTGAACAAGCAGGCGTCAGAAAGAGCAAGACCTAAGGTAGCCCAGACACCCCTCAGCCTCCCATTTCATGGAGACTGCTTCTTTTTGCATACATGCACATCCCAATCAGCTTATCTGAGTCACCAGTCTCTCAAAGCTGCAGTCTACACCTGAGTCTCTGATTACTTCCTCGATGGTATATCTACCCAGCCTTTGGGCTCAGGACCTACCACCTTAGAAGTAAGTGCTTCTCCCTTCCCAGTTTTCTGGGAGAGAAATCTGATTGGCGCAGCTCATACTTCCCAGCCAGGCCACACACAAGGTACAGATTATCGGCTGGTCTATGGTTGGGCACCTGTTGGTCAGATGTTTGCCCTGGTCCACTCAGAGGTAGCTGGGGAGGAGAGGGTCAAAGGATCTGTTGCTGTACCTCTGGGCAGGGAAGTACTCTGAAATCCAGCATAGATGCTCAGCTCTTTCTCTCCTTTCCTTTATAAGACTGTCACACCTGCATTTGGATGGAATTTTAAGTAGCTTCCCATTGCTCTTTAACTACCCTCTGTTTATTTTCTAGATTCTTATGGTAATGCTTATTGTGGTTCTATCTGCAATGCCCTATCAGGGTGCTAAAAACACAGTGAGTGAACACTAAAAAATGGTTTGTTGTATTTAGGTAGAGTTCGTCATGGAAAGGAACAAGAAAGAAGATTAAGAATAATTTTTTTAATCCCTTCCCTTGTCCACAGAAAGATAATCAAAACTAGAGGGAGAATATCAAATGCCTGATGACAAGTCTTCAGCTGCACTGGCCTAACAGGAGCTTATGTGGAGAAGAAAAAGAATTTGAGCCAGAGGAACATAACTTGAAAGTTCTTTCCAACTCTCTTACCAAAAGAGGCAAGCAGCCCAACAGCTCTCAACCTGGAGTAAAGCTCCCACATACCATGTGGAGTGTCCTTGCTCCGATTCCATCCCTTCACTCCCATTCAGAGAATTCTATTTGAATTAAAATAAACGACTCTTCTGCTATTATTGTGGTAAGCTTGACTCTGCTGATTTAAAAAGAATAAAAAAGAAAATGATTGCAAAACCTTGTATTAAATTACTGGTAACAAATTACTGGTAACTATGTTACAATTGGCATTGTGACTGACAGCTGTTAATTTAGGACATTCTGCTGCCCACAGCTGAGGTGACACTAACTGTGTCAATAAGGATGTTTTCAGCCCCAAATAAATAATAGAAAACCCAATTCAATGGCCATAAAAACAAGGAAATGTTTTCATTTCTGCAATGGTTTAAATCATCCACAATTCTTTGAAACTGCTTTCAACAAAAGCTGGAACCGGTGTCCTCTGAACTGTTTCTAGGCTAACTTTAGTGACTGGCCAACCAGCAAAGTACAGTGGAAATGATGCTATATGATGGCTAATACTAGTCATAAAAGGTGGTACCGTTTCTACTTAGTTATTTTTGTATGCTTACTCTTGGAATCCAGCCACCATGCTCTGAGGAAGCCCATGCGGTTTGTGGAGACCCACATGAAGCGGGCCACAAAGAAAGGACTAAGGCCCATGACCTTCGCATCTGACTGAGCCAGCACCGACTGTCCAGTTTGTGAGGGAGCCGTCTTGGAAGTGGATCCCCCTGGCCCTGGCTAAGCTGCCCCACCTGACCCCTTGTGGAGCAGATACAAGCCTTTCCCACTGAGCCCTGCCCACATTGCAGATTTATAAACGAAATAATGATAAAATGCTGTTGTTTTAAGCCACTGTTTAGGGAAGGTTTGTTGCACAACAATAGGTAACTAATACGGTTAACCTACTAGGAAGCTCAAAGATAGATCAGTCTTCAGAGTCATTGATTTGCAATTCAACCATTTAGCATTGTTTTCCTTCCCTTTTCTCTGTTCTGCATCGTGTAAGTTTCATCCTAAATCTAGTTCCATTTGTGGTTGTAGAACACCTGCCAGGGGAAGACCCTCTTCCTTCAATTCAGGTGAAGGGAATAGAATGAATTCCCCTAGAATGCTCATAAGAGAAGGTAACTTTCCCAAAAGCCAGCAAACCTCTCCTCTTATCTGTTTGGCCAGAATTAGGTCACAGGCTTATTTTTGAATCAATGCCGGCAAAGAGGATAAGATACCATTTTGACTAATCGGGCCTATCTCTTAAATTGAGACCAATTCCCCAAACCATACGGCTGCTGCTTATGATATAGAATGGATGTTGAGAAAGCCGCTTCACCAATTTAAGACATCAGAAACAAGGGACAGATACATGAGAAAACCCTCAGGTGGTGGCCAGCCCAGGCGTATAACTAAGAGGAAAACCTACAGGATTAGGAGTATCCTGGGTAAGCCAGTTGAGGGTCTAGCATGGTATAAATTGTCTTCTTTCAAGGCCCACGTGACTGCAGACCTCTTCTTTATCCCCTCTTCTGGCATCTCCTATTTTTGTTACCTGTCTTACCTTCATCAGGCAACTGCATATTTATTCCAGCTCCCTTGCAAGTGTCAGCCTAATGGGAGGAAAATGCATTACTCAACTTCTGGTAGCTTTGTTCCAATTTCTCTCCGAAGAAAAACCTCCTGACATATGCAAGGGTTGGTGTCACTATTTTTCCTATTTTTGCCAATGAACTAAGGCTTTATGATAGTCTTGGGAAGATTACTTCTCCTCCCTGGATCTGCCTACTCACATGAAAAATGAAGGGAGTAGACCAGAAGATTAACAACCCCTCTAGCTCCAGGAGTTTCTGAACTGTTCCTCCTATCTTTTCCAAGATGACTACAGCCATGCCTGAAAATTTGTGTCATTTGTTGCTGCTATGCTGTATGCCTAGCTCTTCTTCATAGTCATCATCTCCCCAACATTCACTATTTTGCTTTCACTGCTCTGGGCCAGCTCCAGATCCTGCCTTCCTTCTTCACTTTCTTGACAGGCTCTCACTAAAAGTCATAAGGATTCCTCAGCTTTTCTACACATCTTTTTCCTGTTTCTACCTTTGACCTTGGGCTGCCTCCTTTAAACACAGCATAACACTGTGATGGAGTTCAGCAAACATTTCATTTCCAGAAATTGGATAGGATACTTCACGAGAAAAACATTTGTGTGAATTAAGTGTAGGTGACTCAGAGTTGACATCTGCTTTTAGTCTCATCACGAGGACCACTCTTCCTCCATTCCAAGGTTGTGTGACCACATGATTTCCCATGATTTCATTTCCCCAGTCAGAGTTGACTGGTTCATGAGACAGTATCTGACCCAAGACAGTCAATCAAAATCCTTCCCTAGAATTTTTTTTAACTATCACTAGAAAAAAAACACTCAGTACTTCTTGCAGTAACACAAGACACTTTGGTGGCCATGTTTCCCAGGTAGAAGAGGTTAATCCATAATGAAAGAGAATGAAGTTGTTGTACTGAGAGAAGTAAAGATATGAGATGGTGAAGGATTCCAAAGGCAATAGATTTCTTGGTTGCATTCTTGGTTGAATTAACCTCTACTTTTCCCATAATACTAGTACATAAACACACCAAGTATAAGCCCATAAATAATATATTTTGCCTAAGTCAATATATGTTTAGTTCTTGCCACTTAAACCCAAGAGATTTAATATGAGTACTGAGAAAACTGTGTCCCTATAAGATTCTTTGGAACTGAGTCTTTAGCATTTTGATTGGACTGTGATTTGTATATATTTTTATTTTCTTTAATCGCTTGCCTCTGAGTATTTGTCTATGGCATGAAGGATTAGCTGTAAAAAATGGGATTTAGGGCGGGGCGCAGTGGCTCATGCCTGTAATCCCAGCACTTTGGAAGGCCAAGGCGGGCAGATCACAAGGTCAGGAGTTCGAGACCAGCCTGGCCAATATGGCGAAACCCCATCTCTACCAAAAACACAAAAAATTAGCCAGGCATGGTGGTGCGGACCTTTAATCCCAGCTACTCGGGAGGCTAAGGCAGGAGAATTGCTTGAACCTAGGAGGAGGAGGTTGCAGTGAGCTGAGATCATGCCACTGCACTCCAGCCTGGGAAACAGAATGAGACACTATCTCAAAAAAAAAAGGAGAGGGGGGGATTTAGAGGCAGAAAACCCAAGTTGAAGTTCTGGCATGAATACTTTTTAAACATGGTGACATTGCAAAAGCCTCCCTGAGCCTCAATCGCTTTCCTAGAAAAAGGGGATAATCATAATTGTTGCCTTAGCAACTCTCAGAGTCATGATGAGCATCAAAATAAGAAAATGGGGACGGATGGGGCCATATTCATCTTTGCATTTCTAATGTCTACTTTAAAGCCTAGGACAGTGTACTACATACTGAACAAATATTTAGTGAATGAAAGAAAAAACACAAAAGCATTTTATACACTATAAAGTGGGGGTTCCCAAACCCCAGGCCACGGACCAGTACCAATCTGTGGTCTATTAGGAACCAGGCCACACAACAGAGTTGAGCAGCAGTTGAGCAAGGGATGCTTCATCTGTATTTACAGCCTCTCCCCATCACTCATGTCACCGCCTGAGCGCTGCCTCCTGTGAGAGCAGCAGCAGCATTAGATTCTCATAGGAGCACAAACCCTATTGTGAACTGCGCATGTGAGGGATTTAGGTTTCGTGCTCCTTATGAGAACCTAATGCCTGACCAGGCATGGTGGCTCATGCCTGTAATCCCACCACTTTGTGAGGCCAAGGTGGGTAGATCATGAGGTCAGGAGTTCAAGACCAGCCTGGCCAACATGGTGAAACCCCGTCTCTACTAAAAATACAAAAATTAGTCAGGCGTGGTGGCATGCCCCTGTAGTCCCAGCTACTCAGGAGTGTGAAGCAAGATAATTGCTTGAATTCTGGAGGCAGAGGTTGCAGTGAGCTGAGATTGTACCACTGCACTCCAGCCTGGGTGACAGAGCAAGTCTCCATCTTGGAAAAAAAAAATCTAATGCCTGATGATCTATCACTGTCTCTCATCACCCCCAGGAAGGACCATCTAGTTACAGAAAAACAAGCTCAGGGCCCCCACTAATTCTACATTATGGTGAGATGTATAATTATTTCTTTATATATTACAATGTAATAAAAATAGAAATAAAAGTGCACAATAAATGTAACATGCTTGAATTATCCCAAAACCACCCCTCACCCCTAGTCCATAGAAAAATGGCCTTCCATGAAACTGGTCCTGGTGCAAAAAGATTGGGGACCACTGCTCTAAAGCACTATTTAAATGCGAATTATATCATGAAGACCACTTTTCAATAATACAGGGTGTGTGTAAATATTCACATTGGCAAGTTACGTTGGTCTTGGGCTGAATGACAATTTCAGTGTCATGAAGGAGCTTCATATAAACAAGCTGTAAAGTGAGTGGGATTTGTGGAAGTACCCCTCCAACCTTTCTTTGGTTGTTCTCCCTCTGTTTGGTCTAAATAGTGTGTCAAGGGGTCTCTGGTCCCAAGTTCTGTAAGTGGCCAATGCTCTAGAGCTGTTGGATGCTGTTGTGGTAGCATCGGAACGAAGAAGGAGGTTTTAAAAATCACCTAAGCCTCTTTCACTTATAATTAGCACAAAACCTTACCTGTCCCTTTGAGATATCACAATGGCTGAGGCTCCCACAAATTCTCAAGCTGAACATTCTTATTTATAATTTCTTTTTCTCTTCCCAAATGCCCATGTGAAATTATACAAAGAAGACATGTGGAGCCAAGAAGCACGCTAGCCTGCTGCCATTGAGTGTACAGGCAAACAGACCTCCACACCATATTAAGCCACCAATGTTTATTCTGAATCATCATGAAGTAAAACTCTATACATAGTGGAGTCTGGCTACTAAGACAAAAAGTGGTCCATATCTTATTTTTAACATCCATCATAATGACTAAAGATATTTAAAGGTTTAGTGCTTCAAAAAGTATTTTCTGAATTATTTGAAGTATATTTCCCAAAATGATTCATTTTTTAACTATTCAAAATAGCCTTAGTTTTCAAGTATCATTGCTTATTCAATGGTTCAATAAGTTAATCACAAGTACTAGATTCCCATAATGTAAATTTCACAATCCTTAACATTGTACAGTAGGTGTAAACAGTCTCCCAGCAATAGGCATATTCTATTGGAATAAAAATGCAGCTGGGCACAGTGGCTCATGCCTGTAATCCCAGCCCTTTGGGAGGCCAATGTGGGCAGATCACCTGAGGTCGGGAGTTCAAGACCAGCCTGACCAACATGGAGAAACCCTGTCTCTACTAAAAATACAAAAAAAAAAAAAAACGAAAGAAAGAAGAAAGAAAGAAAAAGAAAGAAAGAAAGAAAGAAAGAAAGAAAGAAAGAAAGAAAGAAAGAAAGAAATTAGCCAGGCGTGGTGGTGCATGCCTGTAGTCCCAGCTACTCAGGAGGCTGAGGCAAGAGAATCACTTGAACCCGGGAGGCGGAGGTTGTGGTGAGCCGAGATTGCACCATTGCACTCCAGTCTGGGCAACAAGAGCGAAACTCCATCTAAAAAAAAAAAAAAAAAATTGCTCTGCCTCCCTAGCCTTAAGTTTTTCAATCAGGAAACCTGTCTTTGATCACATTTCCTACTGCAAAGATTACTGTGAAAGAATAGATTATCATGAATTTTTGAGTTTTGTTACCCCCACCAATAGATCACTAACTTGTTTAAAACAAATTATCTCCCACTTTCCTACCTTGATATATGTAATCTAATGTGTGCTTTAACCTTTGCTTGACCAGTGAACCATACCAAGTCAAGAAAGTTGCATGACAAGTTTGAGGAACAGTGAGAGGGCCCAGAGTCACTGGGGCAAGAGAAAGAGAGACAGAAGGGTAGGAAGAGAGGGCAGAAGAGCATGGGGTGGGGTGTGGGGGAAAGGAGATGGCATAGCTGTTATTAAACATTTGCTGCTACTTTAAATAGGCTGAGAAGCCACTGGAGAGTTTGGAGTTGGGGAATGACATGAACTGATTTCACATTTATACAGATCACTCCAACTGTTGGGCTGAAAATAGACTGCAAGGGACAGGGGCAGCAGTGAAGGCAGAGGGGCCAGATAACTGATTCTGCCTATAATCAAGGTGAGAGAGGAAGGTGGCTGGGACTCAGGGTGTAGTAGCGAAGGTGCCAGGTATGCGGGTTAAATGATGTATGCACAGCAGAATAACTGGCACAGTCAGTCGAAGTAGATGTTCACTGTGATAATGGCATTCTGAACCCCATGACTCAATAGTAGATGGTTGTTCACTGCATGGCAGACCCAGGTAAGTGATTCAAACTAGATAGTTGATGTCATAATTAGAAAAGGAACTTTTTGAACATTTTTGCATGTATCAATTAAAGAGAGTGCAATTGAGTCAAAAGTAAGAGTTCATGCTGTCCTTCATTGAATTCTCTGCTTCGATTGTTTTTTTAGAAAAAACTACACACACACACACACACACACATACACAAACACAATCTGTGATCAAAAAGTTATTGAAGTGCTGCAGTTGCCCAGAATTCAGCCTGACCTTGCAGCACTCCTAGTTATTAAAAATCATTTCTATGGGCTTACATTTTTTGGTTTAACAAGCACAAGAGGCCATGAACTCTTAATATCTGAAGCAAACGTGTTAAACATCTGGGATCTGGCATAAGCTTCTCCTGTGGGATGCATTGTTTGTGCAAACTTTTATTGAATTAAAAAAAAAAAAGTAAGGACTGAGTTTCAAAATCTTCGTGTAACCTAGTAAGAATATTTCTCTGAATCCAGAGTCAAAATATAGAGTTTTAAAAACTGATTTATAAACTTAAATTCAAAATTAGGTTAGAAATCTGTTCTTAAAACACAGCATGGTTTTGAAGTGGAACCAAGCTTCAGCTCTAGCTCTAACAGGAAGATGGCTGATCCAAGTTACATAGGTTTTTCCAGGCTAAAGGTACAGCTTCTGACTAGTCTAAGAAAGCCATGGGGTTTGCAGGAAGGGTGCTGGCCTAGGGTTTAGGACAAGTTCTGTGACTTAAACACAGATAATTTTGGGCAACTTACTTTACCCTGGGCTTGATTTTCCTTATTTCCTGTAGAAATTGGAAGGAAAAATACTTACCCATGGGTCTTAGAAATGTACGAGCATAAGAAATAAAATAAAATCATAAGTGACAGAACTTTTAAAAGCTCTACACATAAGAGGAGGAAAAGGAGGAAGGGGGAGGGGGAGGGAAGAGGGAGGGGGAGGGGAAGGGGGAGGAGGCGGTAGAACGTAAGAGATTCCTATTTGAAGATGCAAAAGACCAAACAACTGAACAAAGCTTTTTTGTGGTTGTTTTTGTTTTGATTTTTGAGATAGAGCCTCGCTTGGTCACCAGGCTGGAGTGCAGTGGTACAATCTTGGCTCACTGCAACCTCCACCTCCTGGGTTCAACCGATCCTCCTGCCTCAGTCTCCTGAGCAGCTGGGACTACAGGCACACGCCACCACGCCCAGTTTTTTTTCATATTTTTAGTAGAGACAGAGTTTCGCCATGTTGGCCAGGGTGGTCTCGATTTCTTGACCTTGTGATCTGCCCGCCTCTGTCTCCCAAAGTGCTGGGATTACAAGCGTGAGCCACTGTGCCAGCCTGAACAAAGCTTTTTAAAGAAGAAAGACTAAGGGTTGTCTTCGGAGTGTTCCTCAAGGGAGGGACAACCTCTTGTATTTCTTTAGTAACTCCTTGACGTGCCCAGTGAAGCATCCAGACACAGGGGACAGTCAAATCAGTCTAGACTGACTGACAGATGGACAGGTCCCTCTTGACTTCCACAATCCATACCCTGAACATTCTGAGGAGTAGGGGAGAGTAAAGCCTGGCTCAGCCCACCCATTGCCTCTGCTAGACTGAAGAACAGGAAAGAGAGAAGGAGCCAGTCCTCCCCAAAGAGGGATAGCAATAGCTTTTTAAATCCACCTCTCCCTTCTGAGAGGAGGCTGCTATTTCTCGCAATGTAATTTTTGTGCAACTGAGGATCTGGAGGGGGCTGACCTGAACAGTGGGCTGAGAGCTGAGTTTGAGTTGGAGCTCTGCATAATAGAGGAAGATGAATTTGGAGTTTGGGAACTATGTAGAAAGAGGAGATGAAGAAGGAAGTTGAGCAGGGAAGAGGCAGGATGGGTGGCTGAAGTGGAAACCGGTGGAACAGCAGGGATGAAGAACTGAAAAGCAGGTTCCCCTCTGTCCCACCCTCCACTCTCAAATCCTCAGGAAATTTGCCTACACGCCCAAATGCAAATGGAATGTACTCATTTCTAGGGCTGCTGTAGGATGTACCACAAACTGAGTGGCTTAAAGCAACAGACGTTTATTCTCTCACAGCTCAGGAGGCCAGAAGTCCAAAATCAAGGTGTCCTCAGGGCCAAGCTCCATCCAGAGGTTGTAGGAGAGAATCTTTCCTTGCCTCTTCCTAGTTTGGTCATGTAAATCCGTGGAGTTCCTTAGCTTATAACCTCAAGACTCCAACTCTGCTTCCATCTTTGCATGGCCGCCTCTTCTCTGTGTGTCTTCGTGTGTCCTCTTATAAGGACATCAGTCATTGGATTTAGCGTGCACCCTATTCCAGCATGACCTCATCTTAACTTGACTAATTACATGTGCAAAGATCCTGTTTCCAAATGAGCTCACCTTCTGATGTTCCACGTGGGCATTTATTTTCAGGAGGACACTATTCAAAACTCACTACAGTGTTGTTTATTTTTGTTTTTATGGAAATCAAGTAAGAGGCAGAATCTCATGTCAGCGGCAACTGGCAAGGGACTACTGGATGGTGGGGGGTGAGGGGAGTTGAGGCAGTGGTAAAAAATGGCCTGTGAACCAAACAAATTCAAGAGAAGTGCCGAGGTTGGAGTCAGAAGTGACCATGAAAATAAAGGCCCCCCTCCACTTCCCATGGGAGTTTTTAGACGTGTGGGAAGGCTTTGGAATTCCACAGGGCATGGAGTAAGTTCAAAGCAGTATCATCTAGATCTCAAAGGCCAGGAAACCACAGCTGACTTCTGGGTTACAGATAAAACAAAGACATATGAGAGAGGAGAAAAAAAGATGAAGCAGAAGGAAGGGCAAAAGGTGGAGCGATGAGCACAAAAGACAGATGAGTTTTTGCAAAGAGACCAGGGAGGAAAAAAGCACCAGCTCTTTGTGGTCAGGGTTAAGGCTCTAGCACAGAACCTGGCATATAAAAAGTATTCAAGATAAGCTTAGGGGCCAGGCGTGCTGGTTCACTGCTATAATCCAAGCATTTCGGGAGGCTGAGGTGGGAGGATCACTTAATGTCAGGAGTTCGAGACCAGCCTGGCCAACATGGTAAAGCCCTGTGTTTACTAAAAAAAACAGAAATTAGCTGGCATGGTGGCACGCACCTATAGTCCCAGCTACTCAGGAGGCCGAGGTGAGAGAATAGCTTGAACCCAGGAGGCAGAAGTTGCAGTGAGCTGAGATTGCGCCACTGTACTCCAGCCTGGGTGACAGAGGGAGATGTTGTCTCAAAAAAAAAAAAAAAGATAAGTTTAGGGAAGAAAAAGGGAAGATAGGGAGGAAGGAGAGCTGTGAGCTGTGCATGAAACATGTCATGTGGTGTCACCAACAATTGCCCCCCCTCCCCTGTTCCCAGAGCTGTCTATACTGTGGCTGTTGGTTCATGACCCTAATTAATGTCAAAGGCCAGAGTGCCATGTGGAACTCTCTCTGCATCACAGATCTTTAGACTGAGGAGGCAGCAGTCCACTTTCCACCAAGGCCTCTGGAGTCTCTCCATCCTTTTCCAGTGATGCTTATTCTATCTAAACTGTCATTTGACTGGCCACATACCCTGGCTCTTTGTGGTTTTTGCTGTCCCTACAGCCACCAGAGTTTACCTTACCTTGAAAGGTCACAGAAATGATCTAAATTAGGGAATGTCCTTCAACACAAAAAGGCAAGGAGAGCCCTGGGAATTAAGCCAATTGTTTACAGATCACTTGAGATGCAAGTAGTTAAAATAGTCTAGGATTGGAACGATCCTGTGGTTTATGAGAAAGAGCGCTAGACCAAGAGGTAGATCCAGCAAGAGACGCATCTGCCAATCTGCCACTCACTCCCAGCATTCCCTGAAGCTGGTCAATTCCCCACTCCAGCCTCAGAGTCCTTATTGTAAAGGCAGTTGACTTCATGACAGAATTTCTAGATCCTTTCAGTTGTCATGGACTATAATTCTATACTTTTCTGGAGGCATTCTCAATAAAATATAATTAAAATTACTTCCCTGGCCGGGTGCGGTGTCTCATGCCTATAATCTCAGCACTTTGGGAGGCTGAGGTGGGCGGATCATGAGGTCAGGAGTTTGAGACCAGCCTGGCCAACATGGTGAAACCCCGTCTCTATTAAAAATACAAAAATTAGCCGGGTGTGGTGGTGCGCACCTGGAGTAGCGAGCTACTCATGAGGGTGAGGCAGGAGAATATCTTGAGGTTGCAGTGAGCCAAGATTGCGCCACTACACTCCAGCCTGGGCAACAGACTGAGACTGTCTCAAAAAAAAAAAAAAAATCACCTCCCTGGTACACCCATAGTGCATTGCCAGAGTGAAAATGTTGCTAGAAACTCCATCCCCAGTTTGTAGAGAGTGACCAGGAAATGGGCCTAATTTAGAATCTTTCTGAAATGCAATGAGAGGAAAGTGCTGAGGGAATGTTGAAATGGGGCCACTTTAGTCCTTCCAGTCCTCGGAACCATTTATAAATTGAGTCTTGGCAGCCGGGTGTGGTGGCTCACGCCTGTAATCCCAGCACTTTGGGAGGCTGAGGCAGGCGGATCACAAGGTCAGCAGATCAAGACCGTCCTGGCCAAGGTGGTGAAACCCTGTCTCTACTAAAAATACAAAAATATTAGCTGGGCGTGGTGGCGCATTCCTGTAGTCCCAGCTACTTGGGAGGCTGAGGCAGGAGAATTGCTTGAACCCAGGAGGCGGAGATGGCAGTGAGCCAAGATCGCGCCACTGCACTACAGCCTGAGCAACAGTGCGAGACTTTGTCTCAAAATAAATAATAAATAAATAAATAAAATAAACCGAGTCATGGCTTGGGTGAACGGCTTGGGTATTTGGAATGTTTGAAGTGAAGAAAGATGTAGGGGCACCTGCTGCTTGCTCGGACAATAGGAAGAAAAGCACCAAGCACCTCCACACACACATCATCTTATTTCTCAGAACAAGTGGAGGAGGTATTATCATTTCCCCCTTAACAGATGAGAAAAATGAGGGTCAAAAAACCTCTGTAAATTAGTCGAGGTCACAGACTAGTAAGTGGCAGGGTTGAGACCCAAATCCAGGTCTATTCAACTCCAACCTCAGCGTTCCTTCCACTGTGGGCATTGGATCGGCACTATGATGTCCAGTTGTCTGAGCCAGAACAAAATTCCTATAAAGAACCAGAGTGGTACCCAGCCCATTTTTCCAACTTTGACATAAAGAACAGACCCATGCTTTTGCATTGGGAGCGATGGCTGTGTGGCCAGGGGCCAGAGCACAAAATTGTTCAAGCAGGGATATTTAGCCAGCTCAGTGCCCAGAACAGAGCAGAAGCTTGAAGAATATGTGGGGGTTTTGTTGGGGGTTTTGTTGTTGTTGTTTGTTTTTTTAAGATAGGGTATTGCTCTGTCACCCAGGCTGGAATGCATTGGTGTAATCATGGCTCACTGCACCCTCAACTTCCCGGGTTCAAGCAATCCTCCCACTTCAACCTCTTGAGTAGCTGGGACCATAGGTATGCTCCATTATGCTTGGCTGATTTTTTCTTTCTTCTTCTTTTTTTTTTTTTTTTTTTTTTTTTTTTGGTAAAGATGGGGTTTCACCACGTTTCCTAGGCCGATCCCAAGCCCCTGGCCTCAAGCAATCCACCTGTCTCAACCTCCCAAAGTACTGAGATTACAGGTGTGAGCCATCACTCCCAGCCAAGAATATTTGTTGAGAAGTTGAGTAAATACAGGATTCAGGGTTGACATCGACATCTTCTGCAGGTTACAAAAGAAAGATCTGAGGCTCAGAGAGGCCAGATGACTTGCCCTAGGTTACACAGCAGAGAGAATTGGACAAAGAACCAAAGACGTCTAGACTTCCAGTCAGGGATCTTCCTGTCACATCACCATAACTCCTCTGGCCAAGAGAATTTTTCCTGTACATTTAATTAAATGCAGTATACTTTGGGGAGAAATGAATGCTAACCTCCAATTGGGAACATTTATTTGCCTAATGAGTTCATTAGCAAAGGATTCTGCTACTTCAGGATGCAGAGATAGCTTGGTTATTGCACGTTTCAGTTTTCATATTAGGCTATGAGTTATTTTTGTTTATCTTAGAATTCTTTCCTCATCTGTTGTGTGGGGCGGCCAGTCACCAGGGACAGGAGCTTTGTCACTCACTCAGGAAGTGATGGACTGACTCCCTGTGAGTGGATGAAGAAACACTGCTTTCATAAGCGCGCTCATGCAGATCAAAGAGTCGGTCCTCCACACATGTTCCCCATTAACTGTGGCCATCCCATTCCAGGTCCCTTCTACTCTCCAGTATACTTTCTAATCCTTTCACAGCCCAAACAACAAAAGAGAAGCCCAGCCCAGCCAAAACAAAAGGAGAGAACAGCCAAAGGAAGATGAAAACATCCTGGTGATTAGTGAGAGAGCTCCAGATATTCCAGTATCTGGAGCCGCCTCGGGATACTGGGATATCTGGAGCTTCTCACCACAGGGGTCGGCCTCATCTGCACCCATATCACGTCCCACAAGGACCCCGGAGCTCAGTCTTTAGCACCAGACTCTGTGCTTTGATACACACTGCTGGCCATCTTCACAATACCTTCACCCAAATGTCTTACGGCCATCTTCAACTCAGCATGTTTTATTTGTCTAACTGTGTCATTAAGATCTATGCATTTGGCCGGGCGTGGTGGCTCACGCCTGTAATCCCAGCACTTTGGGAGGCCGAGGTGGGTGGATCGCTAGGTCAAGAGATCGAGACCATCCTGCCCAATATGGTGAAACCTCGTCTCTACTAAAAATACAAAAATTAGCTGGGCGTGGTGACGCGCACCTGTAGTCGCAGCTACTTGGGAGGCTGAGGCAGGAGAATTGCTTGAACCTGGGAGGTGGAGGTTGCAGTGAGCTGAGATCGCACCACTGCACTCCAGCCTGGCGCCTGGCAATGAAACAAGACTCTGTCTCCAAAAAAAAAAAAAAAAAAAAAAAAAAAAAAAATTTATGAATTTAAATTAATTTAAAAAATAAAAAAAAAAAAAAAAAAATATAAAAAAAAAAAAAAAAAAAAAAAAAAAAAAAAAAAATAAAATTGATAAAAAAAAAAAAAAAAAAAAAACAAAAAAAAAAAAAAAAAAAAAAAATAAAAAAAAAA